>JAQIXX010004186.1:0-17034 GCA_034700605.1 Willowsia nigromaculata
TTTGGTGAGGTACATTATACGATGATAATGATAAGATTTACAAGACGAGACTCATGTTTGCACTTTGGTAATTTTTGCCTCTTTAACCACTACAAATTTAACCTTTAATGTACCCGATTATGTGGATCGTCACTGCCGTCAGGAAAATTCTGGTAAAAATTGCAGACAAAACGAATAGAATTGTTTGCATTGTGTCAAACTACGGTCACCACAGACATTATGTCAATCACACTGCAATTTTATATAAAATGATTAAAAATTGCCAGAATCAGGAGTCTTGTGAAAATCAGTGCTTAAGTTATTAGAATGATAAATTATATGTTCCGCCAACTATTATTTTGATGCATCTAATTAAGATTGACGTAAATTGTTTACCATTTTCTTTGAACATTTTCCTTCAATTCGGGGAAGGAATTTAAATCTGTTTTTGTATGAAGTAAACTTTGTCCTCTTCAAAGATTTTTGAATGATTCGCAATTCTCCGATCATCAAATTCCCCGGTTCCCTCTGTTTTTAATTCAAAGTTTTTGCCTGTTAACTGAAAGTAAATTTTTATTGTAGTATACTGTATGTTATCTTGTTAATTTTTGGAAATATAGATCAAGTTCAGGACACAAAATGATTTGTTTCTACTTTTACAATACACATTTTAAAAATTCATGGATTTGCTGACATTTTATGCTGAAAAGCTTGCTGTCAATCATCCCTATGAGTACGGGGATTGCTATCTAAATTGGCGGTTTTATCATTTTATACCAAAGTATTTACCCTACTGCAACAAATTTTAATGGAATAATCGTGTCGTATTAATTGATTATATCAGAAACTAAACTTGTTCTTCCTTGTGTATTACAAATTCATGCTAATTAAAGTTATTAGTGTATGTATTATTAATATTTTATCGTATTTGAGATAGATGTTCCAAATAACATTTATCTTGAACTCTCCCTACGTGTTTCTCCTGAATTTGTTTATTTTATTTTTGGATTCTCTGTAAACTGTAACAACTTATTGTAAGAGTGGTTCGAACTGTGAAGTGGTTCTTTCGAAATTTTTGTGAAGTATATTTATCATGACAAGATTTTCCAACCCATCTCATGCTTTGCAGACGCTATTGCGTTGTTCCTTAACCAGTATCAATATGAACTCTAATGTACCAGAATAGTTCAACAGTCCTGCCACTTGTTACTGCTGTCCCGACAACCCATGTCGAAATCCCAAACAATACAATTAGAAATGTTTGAATTTTGGAACATTACCGTAACTACAGATATTATGTCCTCATACAGCAGATATTGATCAAATGATTAAAAAATGAAGAGTTTTGTGAAATCTAATTTTTAAAATTGTTATTCAATTTTTTTATCGTTGTTATTTCATAGTCATTAATGTATAAGAAATATAATATATATATAATTAAATGAATACTAAATACATAATTATTTTAAAATTTTAAAGCTTCAATGCTTCATGTATCTGGATTTGTTAGCCTTCTTATCCTCTAAGCCCTTTTTTATATGAACTTTCTCCTGGAGCCTTGTGACATTGTGAAGGCGCCTATTTGCACTTCTCCGTCTTAATGTGCAATTCCTCTCGTCTGAGCCATTCGGACAATGCCAGACTCCTTCAGGGTCACACACGTATTCTTCAGGAATGCCTAATTAAATTAATGTAGATTACTTAAGTTTCTGCTTTAGTTTAATTCAATTCAAAATATTTTTCTTACATAGCCCAGGTGAAAAAGAACCCTCTTCAGGTTCACACCGGACTTCATCATCAGAACATGGACAGGCTTCATCTAATTCGTCACTCCAGTCATAACAATCATTTACGCCTATAATATCAAATCATAAATTATTATACCAATATAACCAGAATAAAATAATTTTCGTGGTTGAGCGTACCATCACATAACTGATTTTCAAAAACACATCCACCAATTTTGCATTCAAACTAAAACCATCAAAATATTTATGTGCAATTATTGTACATCAGCTCCCCATAAAAAAAATTTTTGAAATTGAAAAAAAAACTTCATCTTTACCCTCCCATCTGGACATTCTGGGCAGTACTCCAGATTTTCGTCACTTCCGTCACCACAGTCGTTGTAAAAATCGCAAACAGATTCATCTCGAATGCATCGCCCATTATCACAACGAAACTGTGAATAAATTAGTTAATTTAAACTGCGTTTCTACGCTTTCCTAATTACGTATTTCTGGTTAATATTTAATCTTACCCTGCCTGGAAAGCACGCTGGACATGAACCTTCAGGAAACTCATCCTCACCCTCTTCACAATTGTCTTTCCCATCACATACAAGCAGATCTGCAATGCATCTGCCTGTGTTGCATCGAAACTTAAAAAATAATAAAAAAACAGTTAATTATTTACTCCTTCTCATTTCAAATTTTTGATGTTAATTGTATTAACCTCGTATACTCCACAGGGTCGACAATCCTCTGGGTTTTCTGCCTCGTCGCTGCCATCACCACAGTCGTCTTTGCCGTCACATGTTAAATATCTGGGAATACATCTCCCATTGTTACAGCGAAACTAACAAAAAAAGTGTTTAATTTATGTATCGTTTTATGTTCCATTTATTTAAAACTGCACTTATTGTTTACATATTTTGAAAACTCACTTCAACAAAATGGCACTCAGGACATAAATCTGGATCAACTGATTCATCACTGCCATCCTCGCAGTCATTTTTACCGTCACACAGGTAATATCGAGGAATACAGTCTCCATTGGCACATTCGTGCTAAATCATATTGATAAAAACATAAAATGTTTCTCTACTTTATAAAAACTTTAAATCAAAGTTTAAATTATTTTGACTTACATAGCCAGGCGGGCATCTTAGCGAGCTAGTAGCCCCTAGAAGGGCGTACATCCCAACAAAAAATAAGATGGACTTCATGGTGAGGTTTTATGTGTTGCTTGAAGGGTGGCGAAATACTTAATGTTCCGTTATTAGCTGGAATTCTCGGCTTTTATATGACACTTCCAAGCATGTTAGCTGAATGGCATAAATTAAAAGGATTATTTGGTTATATCGAATTAATAAGTTTTATCAGGAAATAACCTTGTTTCTTGTTTTACATCACTAATTCCAGACAGGTAGGGTTGGTCAGCATTTGTATTTTATCATACCCCAGATATGCAGTGTTCCCAATAGCAATTACCTTGAACTGTTCCTACCTTTTTCTCTTTATTTTGTGGATTTTTCTCATGGATTCTCCGAAACATGTAACAAATCATAATGAGATGGGTGAAGTGGTTATATGGAAATTTTGGTGAGGTATATTATATGTCGATAAGATTTACAAGACAAGACAAGACTCATGTTTGCACTTTGGTGATTTTTGTCTCTTTAACTATTACAAATATAACCCTTAATTACGCAATTATTCGGACAGTCCTGCTACTCATCACAGCCATCAGGAAAATTGCAGACAAAATCATTAGAAATGTTTAGGTTGCGTAATACTACCGTCAACACAGACATTATGTGCATCACAAACCAATTTTTGATAAAAATGATTAAAAATTTTTCAGAAAGATGAGTCTTGTGTAAATCAGTGTTTAATTTATTAAAATTATAAATTATGTGTCCCGGCAAGTATTGTTTTGGTGCACCTGATTAGGGCTGACGCAAATTACTAATATTCACGATTTTTTTCGAGTTTTTTCTTTCAATTTCTGGAAGGAATTCAATCTAGCTTTGTATGAAGTAATTGCTGTGCTCCTTAATGACTTTCGAATCATTCAAAATCCTGAGAGATTATCAAATATAGAGATTCTCAATATAACTTATTCAAAGTTTTTACCTTTTTCTTATTTTAGGATATATTACCTCATCATATTTATTCTTGGGAATAGAGATCAAGTTCAGAGCACGAAATAATTTGTTTCTATTTTTAAAATACATTTTAAAAACTCATGTATTTGCTTTTCTAAAATTTTTCATGCTGCCTGCAACTCATATTAGCTTTTTCTTGGTCAATTCAGTCATAAGAGTCTTTACTGCATATGGTCTTCCCTTTCTAATTATTCGACTTCAATGTAAGCATAAATGCAATGTTTTCCTTACCGTAAGCGGAAGAATGAAATTGAATTTGTGAAATGTATAGTTAGAAATCATGTAAAAAGTTGACCTGTGTTTTTATCATATGGTTACCATGTTTAATGTGTGACAAAGTAAATTTTATTTTGGAATCTTATTCGACTATATGCAAATTAAAACCTGTACACATATAAAGTTCATTAATATTTGATAGATTTAAATAAATAATTATTTTAAAATTTTAAAGCTTCAATGCTTCATGAGGCTGGATGTGTTAGCCTTTCTTCCCTCTAATCCTTTTTTGATATGAATTTTCTCCTGGAGCCTTGTGACTTTATGAAGACGCGTTTTTGCACTTCTGCGTACCATTGTGCAATTCTTTTCGTCTGAGCCATTCGCACAATCCCAGACTCCTTCAGGGTCACACCAATATTCTTCAGGCATGCCTAAGTTAACATATTGGAGATTATTTAAGTTCCTGAGTAGGTTTCATTCAATCCAAAATATTACTCTTACATAGTCCAGGTGATAAAGAACCCTCCTCAGGCTCACAACGAACTTCATTATCAGAACATGGGCAGGTTTCCTCTAATTCGTCACTCCCGTCATAACAATCATTTTGGCCTATAATATTAAATCATAAGTTATTATAACAACATATACGGGATGAGATATTTTTGTGGTTTTACGTACCATCGCATAACCGATTTTCTAGAACACATCCACCAATTTTGCATGTAAACTAAACACATCAAAATATTTCTGTGCATTATTGTATATCAGCTTTTCATAAAAAAATCTTTGAAATTGAAAAAAAAACTATCTTTACCATCCCGTCTGGACATTCATCGCAGTAGTCCTGTCTTTCGTCACTTCCGTCACGACAATCGTTCACAAAATCGCAAACCCATTCATCTGGAATGCATCGCCCGTTGTTACATCGAAACTGTGAAAAAATGAGTTAAATTTAATTTGTGCTTATACTAGTTCCTAATTACATTATTCTGCTTAATATGTAATCCTACTCTGCCTGGAAAGCACGCTGGACATGAACCTTCAGGAAACTCATCCTCACCATCTGGACAGTTGTTATTCCCATCACATACAAGCAGATCTGAAATGCACCTGCCTGTGCTGCATCGGAACTTTAAAAAAGTGGTAAAAAACGATTAATTATATATTTCTTCTTATTTCATATTTTTAATAATAATTGTATTAACCTCGTTTTCTCCACAGGGTCGACAATCTTCTGGATTTTCTGCCTCGTCGCTGCCATCACCGCAGTTGTCCTTGCCGTCACATGTCAAATATTTGGGAATACATCTCCCATTGTTACAGCGAAACTAACAAAAAAAGTGTTAAATTTGTATATCGTTTTATGTTCCGTTTATTATTGGTATATTTTTCAAACTCACTTCCATAAAATTGCATTCTGGACAGAGATCTGGATCATCTGGCTCATCACTGCCGTCGCCGCAGTCATTTTGACCGTCACACAGGTAATATGGCGGAATACAGTTTCCGTTCTCGCACACAAACTGAATCAATATGATTAAAATAAAAAATATATTTCTGATTCGTTTGAATTTTTGAGTTCAAAAGTTTGATATTACGTCACTTACATAAGCCGGGTCGCAATTATGTGAATTGGTAGCCCCGAGAAGGGCATACACCCCAACGAAAAATAAGATGTTCCTCATGGTGAGCTTTGATGTGTTGCATGGAAGATGATCAAATATTTAGTGTTACGTTATTCGCTGGAATATTTGGCTATTTATATTCCAGTTTTCAATTTGTTAGCTTAATGGCGTGAATTAAAATGATTATTTGATTATATTGAAGTAATAAATCTTATCAGGAATTCACCTTGTTTTGCCTTTTAATTATGTGGCATTAGTATTTTATCATACCCCAGATATCGTGTGTTCTCAATGACATTTGCCTTGAAGTGTGCCCACATTTTCTCCTTGTTTTGTTTGTTTTCCTTACTGGATTCTCTATCTAACAAATCATAATGAGATGGGTTAAATAGTTTTACGGGAATTTTTGTCAGGTACATTGTTTAATGATAAGATTTACAAGACGAGACTCATGTTTCACGGATGATAGAACACTGAAAATATTTCACTTTGTTATTTTGGACTTCTTTGATGACAAATATAACTAAGTTCTCTTAATTTTGTTTGTTCATGATAAGTGACTGTCATTCACTGGACTTGATATGTCATTTTATAAATTTGCTTTCATGCTGTTAGTGGTAGCCGTGGTCATGGCCGTCATATTTTTTAAAAAAATCAATTCAAACTACCAATAACCAAATGGTAGAGATAAAGTGAACAGGTAAAGAAGGTCATCATAATACTACAAATTATTGTTCAATGAATAGTGTAGGTAAGCTTAAAGGAAAAGTTAAGAGTTTATTCTAAGCTTAAATTCAAGATAATTATACAATAACGAAATTTTATATGAACAAAAATAAAATACATGTATTGTTCCTTCATGGATTAAAAAATAACATTTTAAATTAAAATTTTAGATTGAAATTGAGTTTCATAGGTCTGCACAGTGGTCGGAAACCCAAAATCAGGGGCCCATTTAAAATACATTTAAAAAAGTCACACGTTCTCACTATGTCAATCAGATGCAGTTTTTAATTCTAAATCGAATGGTACCACTCGTAAGGCCTAGAGATTCCGCGTTTAGGAGTTATGACTGATTAAACATTGGCAGTTTCCGAGCAGCATTTGGTAATTAGCATGGTAAAACATTTTAAAAAATTACGAAAAAAATCCAAACAAATTTAAAATACACAAAACATGCGTTATTTATACCCAAAAGCGATTTTGTTACATTCTTTTTATTTTTTCACCCTTCTCCGTATTTCGAGCAATTTGCATATTAACTCATTTTCCCCTACTATTACTTCATTTCCTCTCAAGCAAGAAGCATACAACAAACGCAAAAGTTGAAAATAATGAAGCATTTTTAACTTAATTGCATTACCGTTCCATATTAATCACCAAAAGTTTTGTGAGGCATGAAAAATCTACCTCATCAGATTTCACGTTGGCTGAATAGGTGATAAAAGAGATATTTGTCTGTTTGTAAGCTAATGTATACGTAAGAACACCCTGCTTCAGATTATAATAAAATGAACTACCTGATGAAACCACTCTGAATAATGGGTAATGTAATGGAATCGAGTAATTTAGTCTAAAAAATATATATGATCACACTTAAGACATGCCCTTTAATATTGTAACCCTGTTTTACGTCATATAAACTCAATTAAATATAAAGCCTTTCGTAATTTTCCGTTGTAATGTTGGCAGGTATGATCAAATCTGCCTACTTTTTATTAGTGGTTTTTTAATATTATATTTTATATGTAATTAAAAAGAACAAAACTAAATTTTTGCGTTGGCGTGGTAGAAAAGTAGACGTTCGATTGTCCACGTACGATAGTTTTTGATAGAGCGTCGGTCAAGCTATACCATTTTCAACATTCTGAACAAGTTTCCTAATTGCGTCGATTTAATAATTTTGCACGTTTGGTAGTCTTATCGTAAGTTTAAAGACGCAATGAAATTTCAATTTAAATATTTTCAGTGCAAGAAAGGCTAATGTTTTATAAGTTTTGAATTTTAAAAATAAATATCAAGTCTAGATAATTATCAAGATAAATAGAGCTGATTATACCTTCTACTGCAAGTTCAATACATGCGATATTGACTTTTGTTTCCTGGTAACAAAAAGGATTTATCGTCGGAGGTTTACTGTTCATGAATAAATAAGTTGAAATGACATATTATAAAACTACAAAACTGTAAAAAGATATAGTGGTAAGGTTGATTTATAACAAAAGTTTAGGATATAACTTTCAACTGAAACCTTTCAGCTTCTAAATAAAAGGCACAGCTCGAAAAATCTAATAACACCTCAACCATATATTTTCATAAACTTTCATCAACAGACTAGTTATTCTTAAACTCAAAATATAGTTTTAATACTTGTATTAGAAACCATAACATAAAAGATCTTACAACGGAATAGTATTAAGATATATTTTAGCACAAAGTTTGCATTGCTTTTGTGTGGTAGCTAAGGAAACAACGAGTATGAAACAAAAAATCTGATTATTTAAAATTCACAAAAACCGTCGCAATTTTTAATTTAATTTATGTTCTTGCTGCTATTTGTAAAAGCCCGAAAAACTTGCACGCGCCTCTGATAAAAAAATTAACGACAAATAAACGGCATGGCAAATCATGAACAATTAGTTAACTGGCCTTTTTGGATCTCATTCGAAGTTGAAGAATAGCTAAGAACAGTTCATAGTCTCACTTACATCAAATGTCGTATATCATCACCTATAAACTTTAGATGAAATGCTCTTCAGCATAGTCAATATTACCTTGAAACTAATATTGCGGAATACGAATTACTTGTAAAAGTGCAAATTAATAAGCCTTGCTCATAAATCATCAAAAGCAGAAAATATATTTGTTCAAATGAAGAACAAAGAAGAGCAAAACCTTGCTTAATCCAATATTCCTCTTGCGAAGCAGAACTCGTTAAGCAATATACAACTAAAACAGTACGTGACAACTAAAAAAATGTACCAGGCAATACTAGTGCTGTGCTTATATTATCACCAAGTTACAGGTGGTGGTGGCACATTCTACAAAGACTCTCGTCTGATGGATTTTTACAAAGATCATTCAAAGGAAGCAAATGAATTGCATGAGTTCAAACGCCTTCATATGGATTCAGAAACATACACTAGTTTAGCGGTGTTGCCACTAAATGAGCTGACATACTTAACTTCAGTATTTGGAGCTCGACGCAGCCTCATGCTAATTGACAACTATTATGGGCTTGATATTCCAAAAGAGATTCAGTCTCCGATTATACTGCGACAACTAATACCAGCTGTGAGTCCGGCGTTAAAAGGGTCTCGGCAATATGACCGGATATATTGGTTCCTCATTAAAACTTACGTAAACAACTCAACTAAAACTTGGTTGACACCAAAGCCCTGCATATACCACGAATATGTCTACACGCGCTGTTATGTTGAAATAGAATTTGTGCAATTCAGTATGAAATCAAGACCTTGGCAATCTGAAGTTCAAATATCTATTTCTATTTCAAAGGTGAATTTGAATCCAAGAAAACTCTTTAAGCATCCATCTATATTTCGTACTTCAATGTATATGCGTGAATATATCCTACCATCCACTGTCGCATGGCAAATTGTTTTGATTTCAAACATAACAGACTTGTCATCACTGGAAGAAATTCTTGGGTTTAGAGGTTCTGAAAATTTATTGAGAGAATCAGGCAAACCTCTGCGAATGAGTCACGAAGTTTTGTTGATTTCAAAAATATTTCACAACAGATCAGAGAGATACATCCACTGTGAGGAATGTCATCCAAATCGATACCATAGACTTTTCAGTTTCAATCTGCACGACAATTATATCGACATTGTCATGCTCAGTACTCCGAAATCAATTTATTTATGGTTCAGTTCGGGCAATTATCATGAGTTCAACGTTCAAATGAAGCACTGCAAAAACAGTTTCAGTGAATCCTTACTTCTCTCTCAAAACTCCATCACTGAGAATATCGCCCACGCTCAAGTCAACGTTTTAATGAAGATTCTTAATATATTTAATAACTACACTATAAGTTTTATGGGAAATTATGAAGTCCCAGATTGCAGTAATATAGTTTCTGAAAAACTGTCAGTGCGAAGAGATATACCAAAATTGTGGTTTACGGCATACAAGTATCCAGGAAACGTTCCACAGGCATACCCAATCTCAATTCCCGACAACATAAATAGTTTACGGATTATAGCGTGTGGTGCAGCTTCATCAGAATCTCTTGCATTTTATCAACTTGTTAATGTATTCGATTCAAAAATTTGGTTGTGGATCATAGCAACCAGTATTGGTTTGGTTGCGACTTTAAAAATACTGAAATCTCACAAAATAAATTCTGCAAGTTTCCACTTGGGAACAATTGTGAGGGCGTATCTTGGTCAGGACATTACTGAAAGTGTAGCGAGAAGAATGTCGATTACAAGAATTGCCCTGTGCTTATTCTATTTAGCCACAATTGTGTTGAGTAACGCTTGGAAAAACGACAACGTATACAACGTGGTTCTGCCCCGCAAGACAATCCATCCAGATACACTTCGCAAATTCATATCTGACCAATATCCTTTGTATACCAGAGTTACTTATTCGGTTGCTGGTGGGTTTTATAATGAAGACCCTGATTTTCCAAGCTTGAAGATTGCAAAAAATCATAAAATTGAACAACGAAGCCAGTATTACTTTGATATGCGGTCAGAAATTTGTGAGCATACGACAACTGGGTGTTATGATACCCAATTTAGTAACAAAATCGACGAAATTCTGTACAATAAATCGTCCCTTCACCCATCTACAGGAACACTAGTATTCAAAGCCTTCACTGTTGCAAAAAAGATAGTTAAGAAGGCCGGAGCATTGCTACTTGAAGATCCAATCAAGATTTTTAACCGCATTTATTTTAAGATGGAAAAGGAAATACTGTGGGATCACTTGAAAGGCTGTAAACGTTCTGCCCTTATTCTGCCCAGTCAGATGCGTAACAACTACTCCAACTTGTTGCAAAATGCAAATGTATCAATCGACCACATTCACCTGGGGAAACAGGCATTCTTCCGAACATATACAGTTTTTTATTTTGAGAAAAAAATGCCTGTCTGGTTGTCCCTGAGATTTAAGAAAATAATGGAAACTGGAGTTTTCGAGTGGTGGGAGAATTACATCAGTGAAGTAAGCATACGCCCAAGTGATGAAAGACTGAAGGTTAAAAAGCCGACAATGAGTGGAAACCTTTTGGTGATATTTGTCGTATGGCTATGTGGACTGAGCACATCCATATGTACTTTTGCAGCAGAGATTCGAAAAACCAATCTTTTGCAGAAGGCTTTAAGCAAAGCATACAAAGATTACAAAAGATTACGCACAATTAGGATTTTCTCCTTGAGACTATGTCTCTACAACGTAACCGTGGGCTGGTTCCATTTTCACAAGTGGTTGTCTAACAACGCTACTTTTACAAGACAAGTTGACTTGGACAGAATCAAAATCAAACCGAGATTTGGCAGTGTTCCACAAATTAGTCATGCTAACAATGAAGAAATTCCTTCACTAGCACCTTGTGAGTGCTCCTTGTAAGTGTCCAGTGACGACGAAATTTGGATTTTGGAATTCAGTGCGACCGGAGTGGCTATATAGTTTAGGGATGTAAAATGTTGGGACTCTTTCAACAATTTTTATACCAATTCCATCAATAGCGGAGAGAAACTGCTCGAGGAAAACTATTTTGTATTGAAGCCATAACAGAAACAAGCGTTAGAAGACAGATGAAAAATAACATTAGAGACTTTTTTTTTGGTAATTTAACTCACCACCACATTATGTAGCTCGAAATTAAATTAAATTAAATGAATCTTTATTGAGTCTAGCCATTATTACCAGGTATATTGGAGATTTGTCATTTCTCGAGGGAGAGATTGGTAAATTAGGGTAAAAAATTTGGTAAAAAAATGTTATGAAACTTTTTTCCTTTGTTGATAATATCAAACAGTTCACATGAGCTGAACGTCGTTTCAAGTTCTCTATTTTGAAATTATTCCTAGGACATGACAACTGGTATTAATTCTAATTTCATGGTGAATCATGGCGAGTCGTTAGAATAAAATTACAGTAACATATTTTGTTGTTAAAATGTTTTTCAGTATTTGTTTTTTCAAAATGCACCTAAACTATAACTTTTCGTTGAAATTTTGATTCAAATTACTGATTTGATATTAAAATTGTTCTTTAAGTTTGATTGTTTTGCGTCTTTTGATAGTGCCAACTTGAATTAAATCTAGGAACAATGCTATTTACTTAACAGTTGTTTTCTTCGCAATTTAATGTTCCAAAATCTTTGTTTGATAAAACTACCCAACTACAATAAAAACGATACTTATTAAGATAAAAATGTTTATATGCGAACAAGTTCTTTGCATGTAGCATATGATCAATCAAATATGTCAGTAGATAAAAAGATAAACTTGCATATAGAAAACAATTCTTGTCACAAGCAAGGAAAACAAAACTATTTCTTTTAAATAATATATTCCCTAAAACAAGACAAACAAACTAATTTCCGTGTGGACGGTAGGCAAGGTTCTGCATGAAAATTGAGGATATATTATGCTCATTTGTAAGCTTAAGAACAATAATAATGTGTGAAGCTTCATGGGAAACTCCAGCTTCTACAAAACATTTAGGCAGTGTTACATTCAGTGAGTGGAATCCAATTTTAATAAAAAATTTGCAGTTCTTTGAATCTTTAGACGTAGTCTATAATATTTCAGCAAAATGTCTCAAAGGGGTATAGAAAGTGTATCATTTCTGGACGAACAAAGTAGACTTAATCTGCAGAACAACAGTACCATTTCTGAGATAGATATTAGCCAAGTTGTCCCAATATCCGCTTGCCCATTATGCCTGATTCTAATTATCACCTTTCATTCTATAAACATTCTTCCAAACAATACACCAATGATTATAAGAAGATACTTTCCGATACGCATTAACTCCACGTTATATCACCACAGGCTTCCTGAATCATCTAGAAATATTCACATTGAATATTTGTCGAAAATGAGAGCAATAAATTTGTCCAATCTGAGCTTGGATGACCCAAAAATCTTTAGCAGACTTCATCACGATCTCTTCTCATCGCGCACCCGTCCTTGGAGTTTCCAACAGCATGTATTCCTGTTTCCACCAGAATTTAAAGAAATACCAACGCGTGAAGGTACCATTACGTTTACTGCTGACTACCTCATAGGTCAAGTATGGTATTACGACCGTAGTAAGTTTTTGGGGGGCACATATCCATTTATTATAAAATATCTAGTCATCGAACACCAACAAACATGGAAATGGGTTAACGATTACAGAAAGTTGATAAGCAATGCACTGGGAATGTTTGAAAGCGGCCTCCTTGTGTTTCTTAATGGGTTTCAAAATAACAACCAATTTCGTTTACTTGTGATGCCACCATGTACCTCGTGTAATAGTAGCTTCATTTATCAATATGGTGATGAGTGCATTCAAAGGGGTAAAAGTTTTATGGACGATATCTCTGCAAAGTTTAAGAGTATTGAAAACGTAACTACAATGGGAATCAGTTACCACCTTAACTCTGGAACGTTGAACCTAAACCGAAAATATTTTACAAGCGAAAACCTTCCGAATTTTAAGGATTTTGTGTTTAAATCATCGATACAAGATTTGCTAACCTATATGATCATAAAGTCTTTGAAGTACGTAATAGAACCGAATGCAAGGATCACTGGCGAGCAAAGTGATAACTTTCCTTTGCTGCGGTTCCAAAATTCAGTTGGATACGAGCATAACTCTTTGTTATTATCATTTCCCAATCCTCGCAATCAATTCCGATTTATAAGTTGCGGAAGAAGCATACCAACATATGTTTCATACAAAGCTCTTTTAGAAAACTTTGATGACTTTGTATGGCTTATGATTTTGTTCATTATGTTTTTAATACTACCTATTAGTCTTCTAACTTTGAACGCTTACAATAGACATGTTATTAGTAAGCTAAAAATAGGCGATGTTTTAGAAATTTGGGAACTTTCAATGCGAACTTTGCTTGAACAGTCAAACTCGATAAATCTAAAGTATTTTGAAACCTGGTATACAAAATTAATTTTGCTACCTCTAATGCTGGGCATGGTCGTAATAAGCAATGCATACAAAAACGACAAAATATATGATCTCGTGTCCCCGAAACCATTTCTACCTTTCAAAAATTTTGAGGAGCTTGTTGCTGCTAACTTTACAATTTTTTCTCTGGTTGGATCAATAAGTCCATATAAGTTTGCTAGAAAGTTACCTGCTTTTAATAATCCTATAATAACAAGAGAACAACAAACCTTTTACGTTAACAAATTCATAATACTACATTCTGAAATAAAATTGCAAGCTGATGCATACAAAAGTAGAGAAAGTCAAACCCCATCCAAACTGCTCAGCTACCTACTAAACTTTACGAAATTGAGTAATGCAACTTTTAAGCATATCAAGAAATCGCTGACCAAGTCATATGACAATGTATTGGGTTTTCTGGAGAAGATAAATCGACTTCAAGTGAAGCATTTCGAAAGTGTTTTGAAAACTTGTAAAAATGTAGCTGTTGTCACGTTTGAGCCCGAAATTCGTAAATTTGAAAACATTCTGCTGCGCCATGGACACATGGATGTTTCTGTTGGCCGAGATATATTAATACAAAGAAGACTGGGGGTAGAGATTTATGGTTGGTATACAAGCTTTGTAATTAACAGATGGCGGAGCATCGAAAGTTCTGGGATTTTGGAATGGTGGAACAAATTTGTTCTAACTCATTTAACAAAAATTAGATCGATTTATTCATGGAAGCATAAAAACAGTGAGAGTAAAAGAAACAAAAATAATACACAAAATGCTCCTGATCAAACTCTTAATTATATAACATCAGGTCTTTCTGGTTTTAAAATTATATTTAAAGTTTTATGCATAGGATGTTTATTTTCATTTATTGTATGGCTAACTGAATTGTGTGCCAGTTGCATAAGTTATTTCTTTTTATGTTGTGCTTTGATTTATTACTATTTATATCAAAAACAAATAAAGTAAAACAATTTATGCATATCAAAAAGTAAGACATTTGCCAATGGGTTTGATAGTGGTAAGTCCATAGAAAACCGTGTAAAATAGTATTCTATATCTTACTCTAAAAATTGATTCATCGAACTGAATGAATGAAGTCGGCAATAATCATGTTTTAGCCAATGCTCATTACATAGGTTGGGCCGATGTTTGCACAACCAAAGAAAACAGGAGCAACCTTTGTTGTTTTGGTTGTCCACAATATAACTAACTAAAAACAAGTTTGTTGTTTTGACGATTTAAATCAACAAATGTGAAAAAAATTATGCAATTTCTACGTAATTAATTCATGTTTTTGATTTAAAAACATGGCCCCAATTTTGTTTGAAATAATAATATAGTTGAGGTTATTGATGTTTTGGTAACAATTACAAAATCTTCGTAGCGAAGAAGTGATTAAGTATCATTTTTGCATGGTGGGAAAAACAATAAAAGTGGTCTTGTAATCTCATGTGTTCGTTTAACTGTAGAAAACGTTATTTGAGCAAAATATCTATACTTTTAGGATTTTTAATACAACTGGGTTTGTAATTACATGAACTCACTCTGTCTCGACAAACATTCCGAGAAGCTTAATGGGTTTAGTTTGGACTTCATTTATTCCCATAATAAAATCTCAGTTGGCGTAAAAAATCTGCTTGATAGCAACAATAGAGCGTCTAAGCTTTTATCACGCTAATTACTAAAATGCTTATTTTGCTATTACCTACTACATCAGCTTTCGTAAAACAAATTATTTTCTCTCGGATATCAAAATATCAAAATTTACCTGTACTATGTACCGTGTTCTGCAAGTTTATTTGGAATAACATACGAAAATACGAAATTAAATATACCTTAATTATGCAAAAACCACAGACATTGGGCATTTTTAATATGTGTAGAATAATAACAATGGCATGCATTTTTTTGTTTTTTCTCATATCAATGCCACAAATGTTTGTGGTACATTTAATTATAATACGTGATAGTTTATATACGGAAACAAGTAGTTATGAACATATAATACTTTAACAAGTCAAGCCAAACATTAGTTTAACTTATCAGCTTAAATAATCCTTTGTGATCTCAACCGTCAAAAGGCATTACTGCGTTTGAATTTTAATTTATTTTGCACTTTTGTAATGTGAAGCGTGCATCGCTTTAAAAAGTTGCTTGCTTGTATAATAAGCTATCACTTACTCACGTGGTGCTGCACATTTGCCCAAATTGTTAGAGATAATTGATAATTTGTTCTATAAGGCACGACGAGCTAAGTTGCTTACCTTATCTCTAAATTAGTAATTATTTTCTTTAATAAGTTCTACATGAGCCAATAATTTCAACGAGTAATTAAAATTTTCATTAGCACCCAATTAATTTCCGCTTAGCTCTCATAATTGTTTTTGTTCGACGCTCTAAACCATTGCAAACCGTTGTTCAATTATGAGTTTCCGCTAAGTCGACTTCAATTTGAGTTCCAATATTGCATCCATACGAATCATATATCAAAAATTTTCACTCGCAAAAATGTTTCCAGAAAAATTCAGCTGCTTTGTTTCCCATTTTCTTCTATTGACCTCGTTGGTTTCAGTTTACACAAATGCAGCGTTAGTGCAGAACACAGCTGCCTACGATCTTATCAATGCTCTTTCTGATTGTCATCTGAGGTTTATATTCGAAACTAGGGAATCCTCCACTTTCGAAAACTTGAACTCAATACTGGACTACCAGTCCAAAAATCTAATATCTGTGTACTCGTTGAAAAACAAATTTTCAAGTGAAAGCTCTCAGCTAAACCCAGATTGGTTTGCTAACTTAGTACGATTAATCCACCATCGACAGCTCTGTCTTGTCCATGTGTATTTAGTTGGAACACAATCATTTTTTATTCCTCGATACGATGAGATAACTGAAATGAGAGCTTCAAGCCCACAACAAATTTTGTTCATGTTTGACGGATTTCTCAGTAGCTATCAGTTAAATTCACTGGCATTTCCTCTCAACTATTACACACGAGAGTATTCGTTTGTAATTAGAAATATTAACGAGGTTTTCATTATTTGTGTTACATGTGGCTTACATGTAAGGAAACTAACCATTGGAAACAAAAACGTTCTACTGGCACTTTTAAACAGTTTATATCTAAGTAAAAATTTGGGCAAACGTTTCATTAAAACCGATTTAACTCCT
>JAQIXX010004187.1:0-17028 GCA_034700605.1 Willowsia nigromaculata
GAGGTGAAAGTATAAAGACACTCATTGACAATGCATTTGACAAGTATTCAGATAAATTGAGCCGATTTGGTAAGTCTTTCAAACAATGGAGCTCTTATGGATGCTTTCAGTTTTATAAGCAAGTGTGCTCATCTAAGTATTTGCTTAACGATCCAAGTGAAGATATTGAGGAGAAGGTACGAAATAAAGATTTGGTAAGTTTGTGGCTATTGTTTCTAATGCTGGAGCTTTTTGCCATTTGCTTTTTTATAAAAAACAATGTGAAAACATGAGTTTTTGTAACTGAACGACCTGTACATACTGTTTTGCACATTTGATTAAGGTTCTAATCTGACGTTCCTCTTTACTTTTTATCAACGATTGATAATAGGAATCTTTCAAATGAATACTCAAATGGTTTTTGTTGGTTAACCGAGTTGATCTATTATGAACATTATGCCTCATAATATTAAGCATTTTATTGAAAGCCGGGTGAATAGCTGTTGTTTTTTTTATCTTAACACTCAGCAAACAAACTCTAGTATCCATTCAAATTTAATATATGTCACTTCATTTCGTTCCTAATCGTGTATTCTGAATCACTTTTATTTGCAGAGAAAAGCCAAAGCTATGGTATGTAAATAGTTATTCAGCATACTCAAAATATTTTATTAAAATTTAGAAGGGCTGTGTTGTAACATACATTCTTGTCATGAACTGCGAAATTTTATTGTTTTAATTTAGTTTTAACACTCTTTTATAAAAAAGCTGGAATGAGTGTCTTGCGTCTGTAATGTAATTTAAAATTCTCTTCATATTTTAAGTGCTGGACCATTCAATGCAGTTTATAATAAAAACGATACGGTTGTTTACTAAGTTAAAAGCTTGAGTTGTGGTCTTACAATGCCTAAAATCCTTCTCGTTTTACATCAATGAAGATACTTTATTCGGTTGAAGGTTGACATTGAGTCGATCGCTCAAAATTAGTCCAATGAAATTAACCTCTCTGGAAGCAACTTGATTTTTTAATTCGAACAGTAAAATACTTTGTTTGCATGTTTCTGTAATCATTTCCATGCAGCAAATTTGTATTCCTAAAATCAGCCCAAATTAGATTCATACTGTATGTTATTTTTTGATGATGAAATTGACAATGTTGATTTTGAGAATTTGTGAATAAAAAATAGTCAAAATTTCATTTATTATGATTTCTCTCCTTGTGATCCAGTGACTCAAAAGATTTGAATTCTGCACAGTCAATTTAATCATGAAGTAGTTACTTGAAATTCTCTTTACAACTTTTCTAGTTGGAGAAAAGTCCTCTTTGTTGGCTGAGATCAATAGCGGGGATCCTGAAATCCCACAATTCAACAAATACCGGCCATTGATTACTCAATTTTTGGATTTCACTGTTCATTTCTCCAGAAATCCGAAATAGTGGCTAAGTTTGTTTCACAGTTTTCTTCGTCTGTGTCATCAAAAAATTGGCCACAGCCCATGTGTAGGAATTCAAACTGTGTCTCCTGCTGACGTTACCATAAACGCAAAATTTCAGCCTGATGAAAGTTTTTATTGGAATTTGAGCCACTATAGGGATATTTCGCCAATTTACAACTTTTTATTCACCCCCGTAAAGTACGGTGAATATTGCGTTCTGGAGCCTTTTAAAATTACCCAAGGTAATTTGTATTTCTACCAAGCAGAGAGGTATCAATGTCGCCACAAGCACCATTTGGAGTGCAGGAGTATTCAAGTTGCCAACTACGTTACGTAATTGTACCTGTCATCAAACTAATGCACCAAACACAAGTAAACCAATTCTTTAGTTCTTATTATTACCAAGATATGACGGCACATCACAGAATGTCCCGAATATATTTGCTGTTTTGTGACAAATATCACGTTATCATGTGTCTAAAATGCTTTCCCTCAGAACCAATTTGGTTCAACCAAACTACAATAAAAATATTCACTGAAAGGAAGTGAAATCTCAGCAAACGATGATACCTCGTAAAAAGCCTTCAGCTCTGCTTGGCTAAACCAAAAGCTTTCGACGTATTTCTCACTCAGAGTGGTGTCTATATAAAAAACCATTGTCTGTTGACAGCCTTCCATCATTACCCCGTTGCATTTGGCAAATTTTCCTCCGTCAATATAATCTTACGATTTCACATAATTATATTGTACGTCCTTCAATACCTGATATAACGGATTATTACGCTAAGTATTTTTTTCGCATGGATTTATGTTCCATTGGTTTTGATACACCCTGTTTTTCAAGCGACAGAATAGAAGTACATAATTGAAGACTTGTTTCTCGCTACTGTCCCCATTGCACTGGAAGCCATGGCTGCTCGCGGTAACAAGTCTCCTGTATCTTTGTCTCATCTTAAAGCTGACACGACACTCTACCAATCCATATTTTTAGATGTTTGGAATCCTTCTGGAACAATGTGATGCTAATAGAAAGCGTATAGCCTCGAAAAATTGGTATCTTGTTGCAATTTGGCTACTTTCAGTGATTCTGGCTTGTGTGGCGCATACGTCGACAATGCTCGCTTACATGGCAAAAGAGTCAGGACCTGGATACGTTCCGGAAACACTGCGTGATCTGGTTGAGTATACGGACATAAATTTCCATGCCGAGCACTCTGTGAGGTGGAAAATGGAGCACGTTTTGCTATTCTCCTCAATCACTTTAATTGAACAAATTTTGGTCGGTGTTCTTATTACAACTTCCGAAGTTGGAGCAAGTTCCTCTTTGTCGGCTGAAAGGAATTTTCCAAAATTTCAGCTCAGATTATAAATGTGCTGATTTTATATATGCGTGGAAACATGTTATATAAACATACTAGTAGTAGCCGGCTTATACCAAATTCAACCTTAAGCAATTAAACTGGACATCAATTTTCCTCGGCAATAAAATTCGTGCTTTTAAAGTATATATTTACTTCTTTCTTTTTCGGTTACATTGACAGATCACCAATCATTTATTAGCGAAAGATCAAGGCATGATTTTCATCTAACACAGTTTTGTTAAACAGTTCACGTTACGGAAAATGATACAAATGATACAGAAAAAATACATGACAAAATAAAGTAAGAAGCTCACGCTGCCTAATACGGCGATATGATGTTTGAAGTAATCATAGGGGAGGAAGAGTTTACACCACAAAGATGGTTCTTAAACCTTTTACTTTTATGCTGCATAAATTAAGAAATGTTTTAAAAAATGAAATCAAAGCAACTGTTTTTTGTAGGAGTTTTTTTTTAGAAAATAGTTTTTTAGTCAGCAATGAATTCAGTGCACATGAATTCTATAAATGGTTCTTTTAATCTGCGTTAACACTTAAGAAGTAAGTATGGCAGCTACTAAAAATAAGTTAGTAGAAGGGTTTGACCTATTAATATTTTCCCATGAACGACACCACGATTTAGTGACAGAGAAAATAAAACAATTGGGATTAGTCGGTGGACCGACTTCCCACATATTACTGAGATAATTAATAATCCCTATATGAAAACCGTAATAACACCTCCGGGGAATTTAATCACCCGACTATTTTGCCAAAAATTGGGTTTGAAATAAACATGGAAATAGAAAAACTTGTCCGCTTAATCCTCAGTTCTTGCTATCTCGAAAGTGTTTACTTTATAAGTCGAAACTTTTGCATATCCACCATCGACTTTATTATGTATTCCAAGTTTTGTATATTTTTACCACCTAATTCCACTTTGCTTGCATTTTTTCCCATACAAATACACATCGTAGTGGATTCTAGGTCTCTACTGGGATACACCAAGCACCTAATTATTCCATGTAGTTTGAATGTACATACACTTATATACTTTTGTACACGCTGCCTATTAGGTTGTCGTTTTCGTTTGAATAATTGTTGAAAACAGTACTCTCAAAATATGTTACTATTTTGGCTGTGGTTTGGGAAAGTATATTTACTAAATCACATTCTTTTAAATCAATGCCTCCTTTCATTCAATGTTTTCGGTAAGTGTATGCATCATGTTGTGTCATAGTTTTCTTAATTTAAATATGTCTGTGGTACATGTAATATTCCTTCAGAATTATAAAGATGGGTTAGATAGGATGTCCAACTTGATAGTTGTCATTCTTCTTTAAATTATTATATGACAAATATGTTCCTTCATTTTGTTCCAAATGCTGGTATTCTGAGCCACTTATATTGCTGAAGTAAGCCAAAGCTCTGACATGTAATTAGTTTTTAAAGCCTAATCAAAAAATGTTTTGAGGAAAGAATGGTAATTCACTTTGAGTGAACTGGGATATTTTATTGAATTAGTTTATACATTAATTAATTTAAATATCTGGCATGAAAATGTTTGAATGACAAAGAGCGTCTTGAGTTGGCAATTCATATTTGAAATTCTCTTCATATTTTAGATAGTGGGTACTTTGTATCAGTTAAAGTAAACCTAATGTGGTAGTTAACCATGTTACCGGTTTCAAATAATGGTCTCCCAATGCTTAAAAATTTCAAATAAGATACTCCACATTACATACCACACATGAAGATGTTTTAGTCAGTTGAAGGTTGACAATGAGTCGATGTGCGTCTCAAAAGGAACACACTGCGGATGAAAGATTTAACTTTCTTGAACGTTTTTTTGATTATTAATTTAAAGAGTGAAAATTGTTTAAATTTTTTGTAGCATTGTGTTTTCGTTTCCATAGTAGAAATTATTAAATTTAATAGAAGTTTCAATTTAATCATTTATCTATTTATGAGCTTTTGCTTTGTTAGATGTTCTGATAAAAATTGGGCCAGATTATGCAGCCATTTTTATTACAAGCCTTTGGAGAAGCAACCCGCTCATTTTTTATAAGAGTTTTACAAAATATTTAATAGCACTGCTTGTATGCATTTGATACCACAGTAATTATCGAGATTCGGCGAATTTCACTTTAACAGTGATTTTGAGGTTTTCCTATTCTGTGCAATCTATTCAATCATGAAATTGTTATTGGGCATTATCTTGTCAATTTCACAAGGTAGGGCAAGTTCATCGTTGTTGGCTGCAGAGAGCTATAACGGGGACCCTGAAGTTACACACTTTAACAGATACTGGCCATTGATACATCAATTTCTGGATTGTACTGTTCATTTTTAAAAGAAGTCCGGAATCGTGGCTAGCTTTGTTTCACAGTGTTCTGCACCTCTGTCACCAGCAAAGCGGTCTTCGCCATTGCGTAAGCATTCACACAGTGTCTCATGCTAGCGTCACTCTAAACACGGAATTTTAGCCAAATCAAAGTTTGTATTGGAATGCCAGCCATTACATGGATATTACGCCAATTTATAACTTTGCATTGGCTCCCATCAAATACCGTGACCATTGTTTTTTGGAACTTCCGCAAATAAGCCAAGCGTATGTAGAATTCTATCAAGCAGAGAGACACCAATGCCAGCGCTTCAATTGGTGGAAACCAGAATGCCGAAGGATTCACCCACCAGGCTACGTCATCGTACCAGTCACAAGAGAGATGCAACAAACACAAATAAACCAATTCTTCAGTTCTTATTACCATGGTGAGACGGCGCATCACAGAATATCCCGTATATTCTTGCTGCTGCATCACAAATTTAAGTTTGTGGGGATGTGTCTAAAATGCTTTCTCTCGATACCAAAGTACAACGAAAATATTCACTGGAAGGAGGTGAAATTTCGTCAAATGATGTTACCACGTAAAGAGCTTTTGGCTCTGCTAGACTACATGAAAAGTTTTCGAGGCATTTCTGAATTCTCTTATTGTGCATATACAGGACGCTACCCCATGTCCCAGATCTTCCCATCATTGCACCAATGTGTTTGGCAAATATTCCTTCATCAACATAATTTCACAGTATCACATAAACATGTTATACAACCTTCAACGTCTTACATGACAAATGTCTACGCAAAATATTTCTTTTCACATGGAAAAAAGAGCCATGGTTTTCGGTACACTTTATTTTACAAGAAACTGAATCGAAGTACTTCATTGAAGACATACTTTTCGCTACTCTTCCCATTTGACTGGAAGGGATGGCTTCTCGTAGCAACAAGTCTCCTGTATTTAGGCTTCATCTTGAAGCTGACGCAACACTCTGTGAATACGTACTTTTGGATGTTTGGAACTCTTCTGGAACAATGTGATAACGACAGAAAGCGAGTTAATTGGAAAAATTGGTATCTTGTTGCAATTTGGTTGCTTTCGGTGATTCTGATTCGTATGGCGTACACATCAACAATGTTCACTTACATGACGAAAGAACCAGGGCCTGGGTACGTGCCTCAATCACTGCATGATCTGGTTGAGTTCACTCACATTCATTTGCATGTCGAGGGTTATTTGAGGCAGGATCTGGAATATGTTTTATTAGAAGATTCTTCCTTATATCGTGGATCGCTTTTCAAACTTTTTAAAAGACTTACGTCGAGATTTTTTCTGAATTGAAATATGCCAATTTACCAATGCTGGGAGAAGTATCAACCAGCACGGGTTGTATGAAAACTGGGTTTTTGCTTCCCCAAAACTTGTCAGAAAACGAAGGCAGATACCAAAATGAGTCAAACACACATCCGTGTCAAAAATTTGATAAATTTGGGATCCTGTATTCTAATATTGATTATGATAGGAGCTACTACGCAGCTACGATTGCAAAATTGAACATAAATTTAATGAATGCGTATCACGTTTTAGAAAATAAGGACCACGATTTTGCATCTGGATATTCTATGTGGACTTCATATTCCAGAGAAACGTATCTCCTATATTTTCAGAAATTTTTGAATTCCATCATTGAGTCGGGTGTTTACGAATTGCAATCCTCATATACTTCAAATAATAATAATGTCAAGGATCGCATTGGTTTTGACTATATCCAAAATAAAGCCGCCCTTTTTCTGAAGTCCTTTAGACAATGGAGCTCTTTAAGATGTTTGCAACGTTACAAAAACGTGTGCTTATCTAAGTACCTGCTAAGCAATCCGACTGAATATTTTGAGGACATGGTACGAAAGAAAGATTTGGTAAGTTTGTGGGTATTGTTTTCTCTCCTTCAGCTGCTTGCCATTTGTATTTTCATAGTTAGTTTACTATCGAAAAATCGAGTTGGAATAATCGAACGAACTGTGTCATACTAAAGTGTGCACAACTGTTTTAAGGTTCCAGTATTTTTGCTAATTACTTAGTGACTACCTGATTTAGCAACAATTAAGTTTTTTAAAAAAAATTTGGAGAATACAATTTGCTTGCCTTCATGCAAGAAAATATTTAGGTCGTAAAGCAGTACTAATGTTTGTTAACATCAGTTTTGTCATTTAACATGTAAATCGTTTCCTTTTAGCACTGAAGTTGACTGAATAAAGTTTCCAAAATGAAGTCTCAATTGGGATTACTTAGGTAATTGCATTTGTTTTCGGACATGCTTGAAGTACAACATACATTCCCTATGTGAAGCTGTAATACTACATGTAATTTATGCAGGCAAACCAATGATGATTCACTTTGACTCCACTGCAACTGCATCACACATAATTTCCCGAAAATTATATAAGTAATAAGGCACCTCCACTATTTACAAAAACTTATTTTAAAATTCTGCGAAATATGTTTGGTACAGGGATGAAAATTTTTCATATTAATTCTACTAAATATCTAGATATCTAATACTAAGGCACCATTTCGTCTAGAGTTGTTCATCGGTTCCAAGACTTAAAATACTGTTTTGCATTTGAGAAAAACGAATAATGAATTTGCAAAACACGTTTGACATTTTACTCATAACTTTGCTCATCAATGTTAATGTGGTTGAGTCATCCGATGGAAGGAGAAATTACTAAAGCAAAAGCAAAGAACGTAATTTCAAAAACTAATGAGCTTACCAATGTCGGTATTTTTAATAATAAAAGTTAAGATGAATTTTTGAACTTACGGTGCTTAACAGCTCCACATTCACCCTCGGCTTTGTAAATTTTGCATTCAAGTCGGCCGACCTTAAAACCTGTTTCTGTTTTGTGAACATATTTAAAATTAGATTCACTTTCTCCATTTTTCTCGAATATTTTTACACATGTACTCTAACTGACGAACAGTAAGCAGCTATAGTTATCTTAACACAAAAAGTTTTTTTGTGCACAGTCTGAACATTGAAGTATTGCAAGTGGTTTTCCGTTTGGAGATCAACTTCGAAAGCTCTCAAGTCTATTTTTATTCCACGTAATCTTGATTTTTATGCGACCTCGTTTCAATTGAATTTTGGATTAAAACAGGGCATTAGGCACGTGGCAGGTATCTGTTCTGCATTCACGATTCATTAATGTATGATGATAATTTAGAGAAGTTTTATTGGATTACGTATTTTCATCTGTCACCATGCATAAAATTAACCAGACCACATTTTTGCTTAACTCAAGAAAAAATATTATATTTCACGGCAGCTATATTCAACCTTTTGTCAGTAATAAAATTTATTGCGCCGCTTGAGCTTAAGCGAAAGCAAATATTGACTTTATCATGTTTGTCCGTCTGTCTGTCAACACGATAACACCCGAACGCGTGGACTGATTTCGCTAAAACTTGGTACACAGACCCCATATTCTTCAAGAAAGAACCATAATGATTTTTAGCCAGATCGGTTAACCCCTCCCCCCCGGGGGTTGGGGGTCATCAACATTTTTACATGAAAATATATGGCATGTGAAACGAACGGCCTTGTCGAGTACATCATTTTCCCACAATTAGTTATTTCGTATATTGCTCCCCCTAGCGTTGGCTTCAAAAAACATTATTTTGCTCCCTAAACACCACTTATTGGGGTCGAACAAAATCATCATCAATCGTACTTCATGATAAATACAGATCATTATCATCCTAATTTCTGCACAAGCGGCGTCTCCATATCGTATTTACTTCGGTTTATTTTTCCAGTAGTTATTTAAGGCTGTGAGCAATACCAGATGTAAACGAGAAGCGGTTATTCGCTAAAAGCTTGGTTTTTTTTAACTCAATGGACTGCAGTTATTCGCAGCAAGAGTTCCTTTATTACTACAGGGATCCCTCACTCAAGTTTGCCCAACTTTTATCACCCACCGCAGCCAAACCTTTAGTGAAAATGCAGTTTCACGAGCGCTATCACAATCTAATAGCGATTTTAACATAATTACATGCAAAAGTCTTTAAGATTGTGCAAGATTTGAGAGCTTTTAAACGGACGTGGAAATTCTTACAAATGTCCCTGATACGCAAAATTTTTAAGCTCAAAATCCCTGATTTTTTCAATCCCTGATGAGCAAAAAAACGAAAGTTCCGAAAAAAATCCCTAATTTTTTCTTGGAAATCCCTGATGAGCAAAAACACGAAAGTTCCGAAAAAAATCCCTGATTTTTTCTTGGAAATCCCTGATGAGCAAAAAAACGAACGTTCCGAAAAAATCCCTGATTTTTTCTTCGAAATTCCTGATGAGCAAAAAAACGAAATTTCCGAAATATATCTCTGATGTTTTCTTGGAAATCCCTGAAAATGGATTTTTGGAACCCTAAAATCCCTGATACTTCGTAGCCGAGTAGCGTAAGAATTTCCACGTCCGCAATTCCTATTCACTAAATATCTGATAATATCATCAGTTTTATCATGTTATTCTATATTTCCAGCCTTTTTTACTCGAGTGCGAGCGGAACACGTAATGATTTAATTGAACTTGACAAAGTAGAATTTTAAATTGAATCTGGTTTTGTGGGTAGAAGAAAACGTATGCTTTCAGAAAAGAAAGAAAGTCCTGAATAGAAGGATGGAATTTCGAAGATTAGACAGTTAGCATCAAATAGAATTCATGGAAATTCTTACAAAGCACAGGAGCGGGGCTCCCGTTGATTTATTTCTGTCATTAGGGATGGTCGATGGGCATGTGGTCTCTGATAACCCCGCTCATCAGGAATTCGAACTTGCTCGGGAGCATGCTCCCGAAAAACAGGGATTTTACAGCGAAACCCTGTTTGCTCATAAGGGTTTTTGCAAATAGGAGGATTAGTTCAATCTTTGTAACGAAATCTGAGTTATCCATGCAAGATATCCAACTATTCAACGCAAAATATGTATTACGCTGTCATGCATTTTTAGCTAGGGACACACTGGGTCAGAATATTAATATGAGTCAGGATGAGTTCCGCCGTCCGCAGTTAGTCAAAGGAGACACACTGGCGTGCGGAATAAATCTGTGCAGAGCGTATTTCGTCCACTGCGGACGACACATTATGCTTGCAGAGTCACACTGCCAACGCCATACTTGCGTTTTTCCCAGCAGCGGACAAAAAGCCGTGCGCAAGTTTTCAAAGGTGGATTTTTCTACTTTTGTTGCGCATGGGCGAGTGCATCTTTGTAGTAATCCCAGTAAGATCAATGCACAGTGTAAACTATCGGTAATCTTATCCAAATACTTTGCCTAAATTATTTCTTTTCCAATTAATTCTATTAATTTCATCCATGATTCGTGTCCGGATATTCTCTGAGCAATTTCTTAAAGGCTTAAAAATATTAAAGAGAAAGTTACATATAGGGAAATAGATGGAGAGAAACAATTTATATGCATCTAATTATTTTTACCCTTGCGTTACATATTGACAACAAAGCCCTTCCCAAATTTACATTTGATCTTTGATAGACTACACGTCGATATGCAATCTTTGCAATGTCATGTGATAAGTGATGGTGAATGAATAAAATAATGGCAGGAATAGAACTGACAATACCAACTCTTTCTTGCATGCTTCCTGCGGTTATTTGCTCGTTTCAGCTGCGTTTATAAAGCTCATCGGCAGGCAGATGCTATATAACATGCGTAAGTGCATTTGGTGTATCTCTAAATACGCCGCACGCAGCCGACACCATAATTTGTTTTGAAAAACGCAACTCACGACTCATAAAAACGTTCTCGACTTATCCAATGTGCCCGTGCCTTAATGCCTCAGAGATGCTATAATCATGCATATTTGGAATCCTGGAGTTGAATCTAATTTAAATTGCGAAAACAGGATTCCATATTTGTTTTAAATCTAGGCAAAATGCCAAACCATCACATTCTAATTGGAATGTTTTAGAATTGCAATAGGCATAGTCTGTTTGTCATCCTTATCCTTATCATGAATATTAATTTCATAAATTTTTAGGCTTGAGATATGGACACAAGCTTAGGTACCTTTACGAAAGCGAATGAGATTTTGTTTTATTATCATATATCTCGCTGAATGTAGAAAATGTATTAAATGTATCCTGTGATATACTTTTAGGCATTTTAAATGCAAAATGGAAACAGTTCGGAGTATGAGCACATTTTAAAACGAATGCGTACGATTGTCATTTTATCAGTTTGAGAAACAATGGGGAGGATTATCTGTTGTCGGCCGTAGAGCGTGTCAAGCTTGAAGGCACCACAGAATATCTAATGGGCGCAAATAGTGTAGAGAAGTAAAATATGGGGTGATATGGGATACTCAAAAAGTCTCGTTAAATGTTGAAATATTGTTCAAAATACATGATCTAAACTGAAGGTGGGTTATGGTAGCTAAAAACTAGGCGTAAAACTAGTGATGAGGGTCAAGCTTGAAGAGCTCAAAAGTAAACAAGTTTGGATGCATTTTTAAATACATTATTTCAGGTTATAACAAGATTTGCTTTTTATTAAGATTCGATCGACTACATGACAAAACTTTTTTCTCATTTGCTATTCATACAAAAGTATATCATCATGTTGTTTTTACATTTATTCAGAATAATAAATTATCACCTGAGGAATCCAATGACTGCTTCATAATATGTTGAATGACAAGTTGCTGAAGACATTGGAACGTGGATGTCAGGAGAGAGATTGGGGTGGAGTATCCCCGCAGGTTTACTGGACATTTGCTAGTGGATTAAATATTTAGACTGATGACTTGATAGACTAACCATTAGTTACTGAAGTGTTGAGTGAATGGACTTTTCGCTTTGGAGTAAACAGCCTTGGTCATCGTTGTTACTTCTTGATCATCGGGCCAGTTGCACAGTAGAGAGGACCAGTGACGAGAAGGAACCCCGTACAAAAATCGTGGGCGAGAATGCGAACAGTTAATTATTGCATGTTGATTAAAGAATATGCCTAATTTTTAAATACAATAGAGTCAAAACGTTAAAATACTTACAGCTCCAGCCATGAAAATCCAGATTTGGAAACCATTATCGCACCTATTTCTTGGCATGTTTCTTAAGCCCTTTCATCGTCGAAATCACATGGCTGATAGTTGAAAGCGAGTCCGATGTAGGCGACCAGGAAGAAGGAGAAGATAACCAAGAAGACACTTACTACAAGATAATAAATTATGTCAATCTGACTGAACAGTCCATTCTTGTTGAGTGCCACGAACAGGAGGAGGATGAAGAGCACGAGTGAGACGAGGATGCAGATGATGACGGTGATCGCAGGAATTACAACCAGCCATTCTTCCGGACACGGTTTCAATGCTTTCTTACCAGAATCTCCGGAATTGAATAATCAGTTTAATTAATCTCTTTTTGCATTCACATCCAGCATCACACGTGCATACCAAAGAAACCAAGTCACATGTATAAAATGTGTTTTCCACTTACTACTGAGATTAGCTTGGAGATGCCCACTCCAGCGGCTATGCATCCACAGTTAAGTCCTCCTTCGCCCATGATAAAAATTACGAAGTAAATTACTTCAATTTACTTCGAGAGTAATAAATAATGTGAGTTAAAAACAGCACTACATATTTCTGTTGTAATCACTCTCATCAAGTAAATTAAATCAATTTGGCGTCTTACTTGCTTAAACTCTGTAATCTGAGTTCATTCCTTATCTTATATTTAAGTAACGAAGTTTTTGTCACTGGACTAAAATTTTATAATCAAAACCCGATAACCAATAATATATTTTCACTTACTTCCCAAAATAGAGTAAGAATTTTTCTTTCTATCTTTCGCCAGAGGGGCTCGAGCCGCAAACACAGGCATTTCCAAGTGTCACATGAAACAGACTTGTGAATAAAATTTATGTCTATCCACCTTTTTTAGTAAAAGATAGTGCGCTCAACAATTTAAAAACATTTTCAACGATATTTTTATTCTTAAACCAGGCCTGAAATAAAACTCGGTATCCTGGTGGTGTCCTGGATACCGGAAAATTTTGACGCCGCCGAATGTGGTGGCAAAATTTTAGTTTATATGGGGATAAGAAAGTAAAAAAGGGAAAAGAAAGGGGAAAACGAGGGGATAGAAAAAAGGGAAAAAGTGGGGAAGGGGAAAAAGGGGAAGCAGAGGGAATAGAATGTCTATGTTATGGAGAAGCAGAGGAGGGAAGGGAGGAATAAGGAAAGTGTTGTCATAATAATAATTAAATTTAACAATCAAATTTCTTGAAACCGTTATTTCTGGTATAACACAGTTTTCACTCAATGGCTCCAATTCTTTGTCAGGATGTGTCAGCATAGGACAAAATGTGAAAATAATATCCTAGTTCAACCAATGTACAATATTTTCGGAAATGTAATGACATAAGTTACAGAAAACCCATGTTTTGAAATCAGATTTTTTCGTATTAATGTTAGTTTTTAAATAATTTAAATACTTAAAATGAAAAAAAGGGTTTCCTTATTTATTCCATTCAAATACAAAAATATGATTCGTTTGCTTAAATTGTTTATTCCTATGATGTATTATTGAAATATGTGGATTCTAAATTTTCTTACAAAGTCTTAAAAATCTACGTAGTTTTTTTATTAAAACAGTTATTTTATTTCAAAATTTTTAAAAACCGAAGGAATCCCAAGATTTGGAAACTTGATTCTACACCAGTGAGCAAAATTTAAAATCTCAAGTTCCAAACACGTAACCGTAACTCACTTCTCGACATTTTTGAAGCTTAAAGCGTGAATTCTACCAACTAGATTGACGTAGTGTGATAATTTCTGCATGGTTCTCGTGTCCTACGATACATCTTCGGAAAATTTGGAGCAAAACGGTGTGGATTTGTATTGTACCAAAATATTTACAGTATTTTTATGGCAAATTAGCAAAAATGCATTCAATAGTGTTATTTTTCTGCATTCTACATTATATGAAGCACTAACGGAAAATCGGGAAATCGCGCTTTCAATTCGGGAAATTTTTTTGTCGGATACCGGGAAGAAAATGTTTTTTCCAGGCATGCTTAAAACACGCGTTCACAGTAATCATTTTAGCACGTCACGTCACGTCATGGGACAAGACACTGATATATGTTCATCATTAGGGTGTGAGTTCGAAGCAGCTGAAAATAAGCATAAACACAATTTACATCAGTAGGGTTAGCCGTATACATTTTTACAAGGCGAATAAAGTTGCCTCATGAAATAGTCAACAAAGAAACCCAACTATGGTGCCTATCAGTAGCAAAAATATTGAATCCAAAAATTTGATGGGGATATTGCGAATATCAAACGAACTTAAAAGAAATTTCGTAAATGAAGTGAATTCCAATCTTTTTCCGAAACAGCGTGTTTTAAAATGAAGGTGTAGATACAGCACCTCGCTGATGCTTATAAAGATTTTTATAGATGATGCAGGGACATTGTATAAATTTCGTCATCAAAACTTTACAAAGCTCCAATCAAAGTCATATAGATGATCAGAAGCGCAGTGGGTTGTGGTTTGTGTGGATCTAAAGAGAATCCGAGTAATAAAATAGACTGTTCGGGTGAAAAGGTTGGGATCCGACAAGAGCCATACAAGCATTTCAAAATTTGCTACCTAATAATAAATAATTAAAATCAATAAAATTGATATTCGCAGTGATTTTTGCTAATTTGCCCCTTCGTATGCCCAATATCATAATCTCATATTTTAGATGTTGCGCGTGATAAAAAATTGCACATTAATTGTAATTAAGATTATGATGACAGTTTTCACGGAATGTCCACTTGATAGTTGTCATTCTTCCCTATCTTAACATTTGACAGATACATTCGTTTACAATGCATTTACAAAATAAGCGTAAATTTAGATCCACTACGTCTCATCATTTAATTCCAAATGCAGGTATTATGAGTCACTTTAATTTGCTAAAGACAGTCAATTCTATGATGCCTAAGTAGGTTTTAACGCCAGCTTATATTTTATTCAAACTTGGAGGATAGGGCGATACTTCAGTTAAAACTAAAAATTGAACTGTTGAAGCAATCTACTGTTTTAAATAAATGTTCAGTTTGAACAGTCTTTCATAAAAAGTTTTGCATGACAAAGTGCTTCATGGATTTGCAATTCGAGTAAAATGCTCTTCATTTTTTAGATAGATCGGTGTTTCATGTCAGCTTACGATTAGATGAACATGAAGAGGCAGTTCAACAATTGACGGCTTAAAAGAATGTTCACCAATTGCATAAAAATTTAAATTGCAGTCTTCTCGTTACCTATCGATGAAGAAAAGTTATATAGTTGAAGGTTGGCTATGGTTCGATGTGCATACTAGACAAACCAACTATTCTTCAAAAAATTACCTTCCTGGGGACAATTTGATTCATTTTATTTGTCCATGAAAATATATTTTTAATTTGTTTAGGTGTTCCTGTACTCATTTAGGTGCTAGAGGTCGTGTTTTTATTAACACATCCAATTTAATTATTCCTTTAATGAGGTTTTCGCTTTCTGGTAAATTAAGCTACATAAAACGCAATCTTGACGAGAAGTATCGAAAACATTTTTTAGTTTGTCAATGAAAATATTTTTGTCAATTTAGTAGAAGAGCTTTGATAAAAGGATGAATAAAATATTTAACTACAAGCATTTAGAGAAGCAATTTGTATTGCAATGGCATATTTTATAGTGACATTGTTTCTGATGATTGACTAGCAAAGCTGCTCAAATTGAGTTTAAAACGAGGGCGTAAAAAACAAAAGAGGAAACGTTTTTGGCTCCATAAAAAACTGTCGTTTTAGTTTTTTATTGATGAGTTACAAGCTAGCAATAATCTGCATTTAGTTGCGCCAGAATCTTCGATTAAATTTCGACTAAGCTTGTTATAAACTGATACTTGTAGTCTAACTCTCCTAATTTTTAATAGTCCGTAAATTTTTATCGTTGACTAGTAAATTGGGTGCATCAATCAAGTAGGTATTTTAAGATGAATGTGTTACTGCAGATTATGTTCACTACAATGCTCATCGCACAATATTTCTTTGCCATTCAAGGCTATCTTGGGAAACAGAAAATTTCAGAATTTAACAAATACTGGCCATTCATAAACCAATTTTTGGATTGCACTGTTCATTTCTCAAGAAGCGAAAACTCCTGGCAGGATTTGTTTTCCAGCGTTCTGGATCTCTGCCATCAGCAAAATGTTCACGGATCATGCGTGAGCATTCACACTTTGTCTCCAGTTGATATTGAAACAAACACAGAATATCTGTCAGATGAGAGTTTGCATTTGAATGAAAGCTACTTCGAAGATATTTCGCCGATTTATAACTTTGTGTTTTCCCCAATCAAATACAGCGACCGTTGCATCTTGGAACTTATGCAAGTGAGCTACAATGTCGTGGACTTTTACCAGGCAGAGAGACATCAATGCATTATGAAACGGTTTAATTGGGAATGCCGCTGGATTTATGCGCCCAACTTTGTTCTGATTCCGGTCTCACCCCTTATGAATCAATTGGAAATAAACAAATTCTTTAGCTCGCATTACATTCGTTGGAGGGAACACCACAGAATCTCAAGAGTAATCTTGCTGCACAGTAAAACATTTCACGTTAGTGGCATGTGTCTGAAATGTTTCATCTCGGATCCGATCTACAGTACAGAAATCCACTGGAAACATGTAAAATCTGATCAGTTGGCATTACCACGTGAGGTTCTTCTTGGATTATTAGATTTTACGAAAGGCTCACGAGAAATGAGTCAGCTTCATTTGAATTGCCCGTATGCGAATCACAAAGAAACTTCGTCTTATTTCCGTGAAATGAGAATGGAAAAATGTATTGAGCAAATTTTCTCGTGGCAGC
>JAQIXX010004188.1:0-17025 GCA_034700605.1 Willowsia nigromaculata
AATCGTCAAAATAGTGGCAATTAATCCGCAAATAGTGACGTGTGTATTTTAGATAGCTTCGAAAAATCCCTTCCCTTTTTTAAATATAGGTATGTATATTCGTTAGAGATTTAAACTAGCGTTCACTCTCTTGAAGAGGAAAGTTGTTTCAACTTCATGAGAAAAGAAGAATGGTATACCTATGCATGCTAGTTTGATACACACGAATGACGATTACATATTGACAAACTACAAAATAGGATGTTTGGTTGGGTGGATTATCATTATGATGAGAGAGATCAGTTCCCTTGATTTGTGCGATACTGTGGAAAAAATTGTTTGACAACAACAAGATCGTGTTTTAAAATATCTAAGATTCCTATACTACGCTTCATTTTTTCGATACTTTTTTTTGCTTTCTCGCTAAGGAATTCCTTCCTTATACGTCATCATTTGATGCTTCAAAAAATGTGAATGACATAATACATAATTGTGATACGTAACATACGGAACAAAAATATTTTCAAAGCATATTATGTAAATGATTTTTGTCACAATATCAGTGAACAACTGTTTAGTAGTTAGAATTAATGACTTTGGTAAAGGCTGATAGACTAGTTAGGAAATCATAAAAATATCTGAAAATTGTCATTCTAACCAGAGCCGTCACAACACATTTTCGCTTGGGTGGACATTTCAGCAAAGTATGCATATAATATACAACAAATATACCACATCAAAAAATTAAATTGTATCTAGTATGTAACAAAAGGCTACTTGCAAAGTTTGGAGTGAAATAGAGCTATAATTACGGAAGTTGTGTGAATGCAAATGTGAAAACAATGAATTTTGCAGTTTATTAGTTAAGAAAACGCAGTAGATCAAATCAAGTGATTAGCATTTAGTCACAAGTTTCGGTGAACAGCCAATATTTGTAGCAATAGTTACTAACAGAAATTAAATATTAGTTCATGAAATTGAAAAGTAGCCGGAAACCCAAAAAATTAGGCTTGATCGCACAATAACGTAACAAATGCTATAAGAAATTTTTTAATTAATCACAAAATATTCACTATAACTGGACAGTGACTTTAAATTTTATATTAGTGCCTCTGGGATATATTCCATTCAATACAATACAAACATGTCTCGTTTAACGAGGCATCTTACAATTTTTTATTACGTCAATAGTGCAAAATTAAAACTTAAAGAATATATGAACAAATTATACGGAAGATTGAAAATCTTTGAAGATTGTACTCCTTGTCCAGATTTAAACTAGAATCTCAAAGAGTTCAGAACACTAATTTAATTATAATTATGAGTATGTCTTTTTTTAAATTCGTACTTAATGCTGCATATTCATAACACTTTTCTTTTGAATGAATCTTCCTTTGCTTTGTTTTGCAAATTCACAAGACGCGTGCATGATGAACTATATTTCTATATTGGTCCTAATTTTAAAAGGAAATTTGATAATATGATTGGTGATAAGTCGCTAATTTTTTGGACCTTTAACCAAAAAGTCAAATACTGAAGAACAACTAATACTATTATGCCTACTCTAATATTAATACATGGTGGAAATACTTTTATAAGTAATATTATGTAGTTGCCATATTTAAAAAAATTTGAGAAGATAAGCCAGCAAAAAAGTTAACCAGATTAATTACGCATTTCTTAGATTTTCTTGGTCATCACACTGGAATGCCATGCCATAAAACGAAACAAGCATGCTCTGCAGGCATTCACAATCTTGACTTGTAGTGTCGTTGATTGTCAATCTAAAGCCATGTTGTTAAATAATATGAAAACGCGAATAAGCATGAATAATTTTATTAGCTGCACTTGATTTAGTTATAAACGCATGGATAAATATATGCATCAGCAGAGGTTTGGCTAACTGCTTGGAGATTCTCAATATTTTAATGAGGAAAGTTCAATTTTCTCTACGTTTTTTTGGGGGGACGCTCTAGCTGCTTGGGTGGACATTGTACGCCCTGTCCCCCCTGTTGTGACGGCCCTGATTCTAACTATAAGTTGTACATTTTAGTTAGTATCACATAATTACCAGTTCACATTAGCTTTTTTCCGTCGAAGCAATCTTAGTGTTTTTTTAAAAAATTCCCAGCTACTTTCTCCGTAATTAAAATGAATAATAAATAAAGTCAAGTCAAAGATTTATTATAGTGATTTTTCAATGCTAATTGACTTTCAACAAGAGAATTCTTCTCAAACCACACAGTATATCCACAGTGCTTTGGATATACAGAGAATTAAACATTTATGTGGATCTTCCGCTCGGAAGGGAAATCAAAGTGAATGCCGAAAACAATAATAATAATAATTAGTGAAAGACTTGCGGGATTTTATTGGAAAGCCCCTGCCTACCGTTCCGAGTAACATTGTGCCACTTTCTGCCAGTCTGTTTTTAATAACCGCATAGCGAATATAAACCTCGAAACCACACTCTATAAAGGATTCAGCTGCTTACATCAATCACCTTGAATTATATACAAACTTCGGCGGGCTTCACTTTCTATCCATTCTCCCTAATAATATGCACTGCTGGATTAATATAATAATAATATCGTTTTCCAAGTTTGTTATAGAATATGAAATTTGATGGGGAAAAGTTTTCACAAGAAAAACAACTTCTTTCACTTCCCTTCTTTTCATTATTAAGCTCTCTAAAACCAGAGCGTTACGTTATCACACAAGCATATAGTAGTGCCATTTATTATGTCGACTTTCCTGTCTTTACCTTTAAATCTGAATTTTTTAAGATCTTCCAAATTGTTAGTATTATTATCCTACCTTTTGCCTTCACACGATTTTGTCATGGCCCATTTACTGAGTGGTTCACACGCGCGTATGCTCTAAGGCGATTCTAAAGTACAAGTGGCTCTATAGTCATCGCCATGCTTTAAATTATTTTATCCGAAGGAGAAAAATAAAACTTGTGTTTCGTCTTTTATTCTGCATCCTGCATGCACTCCCAAGGGACAAGTAAATTATAATGTGGATTTAGACACTTTACTTATTATTATTATTACTTATGGTGGTGGTGGAGGGTCCCCACTCAGCACAAGCCAAGCACACCAGGAGAAGAAAACTCTTGGAGTGTAGAGTAGGCTCATTACAAAACCACTGTACTGCACTAACGTTGTCTACTAAAATTAATTTCTTACGGTGACGCAGATGGTTTTGAATTTTATTAAAAATCGAGAAAATAGTTGAGACGACTGGATCTAATGTTAACAAAGCATAGGAGATGTAAGAAACACCAACTTTTATTTTTTCGAAAGGCTTTACAAACCACACTTTTGTTTTTGAGGGTGCAATATATTCTTCTTTTTATCAGAATGAAAGCCTTTGTATGCATCTATTCCGTTTGATGCTAATCTTAATATCTTCTAGAATTACAGTTGAATGCTGTTCTAAGGCCAGTCCTCGTGCCAGATTTATCAAGTAACACATTATGATTATTCCGACAAATATATCATGTTGCTAACCACATGCAATATAACCCATTCAAAAGGTTTATTTTTGTAAACACGCTTTCTCTCAAAAGACTTTCTTTTTTATTAAAATACTCATTAAAAGTTAATGAAACCAAGATGGGATGGAAGCTTTTCTTGTAGGGACATATACATCCAAGCACCTTCATTTATTTCAATGAGATCATCTGTAATAATAATTTCACAAATATATATGCATCCAAGTAAAAATATTATAGCTACTGCAACAATAGCAATACATCTTTCGTCCTTCCTTCCAGAGAGAAAAGCTTTCGTTTTAAGCAAATCTTGCGAGCAAACAGCCAATAAGTAAACTACTTGTGTAATAGTAGTCTCACTTTCTTCTTTCACCTAATAAATGGACTTAAAAGAAGGAAGAAGAAGCAGTGCGCCAGCCAGCAGCAGCTTTTTTCTTCTCATTCTCTTCTAATCCTTTCCAGAGTCTTGCTACCAATGTTTTCTCCCACATTACCTTCCATATTGCGTCTTCTCTACCACACAGCCAAGTTGAAAGAGTGCGAGCATATAGTAGTTTTATTCAATTGCGTCATCAATTTTTTCACTCTACTCTCTGTGTGTACATATTACTTTGAAGATGTTAAAGCTAACAAAAAAGTACAATACAATCTAGTGCTACAATAAAATCCACAGATTCACCGCACAATTTGAGTCAAGTATACATATATAATAACGCCGTAATACAATCCATAACCTCACTGCCACCACCACCACCAGCGTTACTTACTCTTCTACCGAGAGAGAGAGAGAGAAGAGAGTAACACTTTCGCAGTAACATCTCAACTACTACATAATATACAATACCGACAGCAGCACGCATCGCACTCTTTGCTGCTGCTGCTGACTCTCAGAAAAATAATAGAATGTGGCCTGATGTCTGCTGCTGCCTTATAGCTTTGCCACTACCCTATCGATTTGATCTCTTCTCCTGTATCAAGACTCCATTTAAAACGCATCAAACTGGATAAAAAATGTAAAATAAAATGGGACCAGTCAGTAACAGTTCTTGTTCATGGAAAAGCCGGATAAAAAAATAGACGGGAAAAGTGGGATGGTACACAGATTATAAGTGTATGAATATATGATAATAGTTTATATTGTGTCTGAATTTTACACAAAATGTAATAAGGCATAACTATGAGCTGACGAGCTCGTAAGCTCTTGATGTTCTCTATACACAATGGAACCGAGAATAATATGCAATCCGAGGGTTTTTATATGCATATATGAGTATGTATGCTTTCCTAATAAATATACTGAAGTGTAACAATAACATTTTTCCAAAAGAAAGAAAACAGTTTTTTGTATTCTTTTTTTTTCTCTTCTGATACATTTACCACCACCATTGCTCTATGTGCACAGCAGTAGGTATGCGATGAGCGAAGAGAAAGAAGAGAGAAAACTGGAATGGCTGAGTGAAGGAAAAGGAATAACTTTTTAGAGACCACATGCTAGAAAAGTGTATATTTTAAAAGTATTTTTTCTGAACCCATTCAGTTTTTTATTGTGGAACATTGTGTTCTTGCTTTTTCATCACATGATGACATGCATAAAATTCCTTTAGGAAAACAGCAGGAGTCCGAAGCCTAAACAACAAAAAAGAAAAAAGCAACCGCAGTCCACATTTATTTCCAGATTTTTTTTCGTTCTTTTCTCTGCACAATCATTTTGTCAACACGTGCATTACATGGTCTTTCTACTGAGAGTTGAAAGAGAGTAAAATAAAATAAGACGATGAAGTGAAAGGAATTATATACTTTCCATGTATTTCTGTCGTTATTCGCTATATGTATGTACGTATATTAAAAGGAAAAAGTTTTTTCCTGCAATTGCAATAACTTCAATAAGACAATTTGTTCAATTTTTCACGTTTGGATTTTTTTTACTGACTAGATTTGGAGATTGCAAAGCTGAATCTGTAAACCCCAAAGTGCTAAACATTGAAGTTAATTCTGTTCTGATTTGAAATGCAAATTAATTACATTATGACACCTGTTCCTGTGTGTGACTCATACTCACCTAATGTCACCACATGACTGATAATTACTAGGAAAAGCTAGTTCCTGAGATAATTTACTTTGCGGTCATTCCAGCCATTTATTGTCTACTATCCATTTTAATTGTATACATTTATCATTTGTCGAATGTGGATTATTTACACACAACATAATGTATAGGCATACATAAGTGAATTCCATGTAGGCGCATTCTATATCAGCTTATTTTTACCACAAAGACTCTGAATTTGCTTTGTTCAATTTTGGCAGCCGTGGCTGGAGTATACATGGATAAAATATCTGTGTGTTATTATGTGATGGGTGTGAAGGGAATTGCCTGTTAGCTTTACTACTTTATACATTAACTCCGTAAGCCGACATGAATGGAGTTTCTGGAAAAGCCGTGCACCAAGTCGACTCATATTATTGCAGCTGACAGCTTTCTACTGTCATTGTCACCCCGAGAAAAAATGCACGCTTGTTCTATATACATGCATAACATCTACCCGATTTTGTTCATGGGCTCCAATTGCAATAGTTAACTCAACCCTAGCTTACACGATGGGCTTTAGTGCAAACAGCTCGATATAGTGAGCTAGTTCCTTCATTGCCTGATTTATCTAGAATCCTACAATGTACCAGAATACACATGCTTTTATTTGCGTGTAAAACATTCCCCTGCCACACGACCTGCGGAAGATGATATGGTGGCCGTAGTCTTGTTCTAGTCTTCGTTGGAGTAGTTACTGTGCGGTTGAACAGCTCGTACACAAATCCGATTTTCAATTTCCCCTTTTGTGGTGTATAAATGTGTGTCTGTGAAAGTTCCCTTTCGAGCATCTTAACTTTATTCACTACACTATGTATATATTTACCAGAGTTTGCAGAATGTAAAGAGCTGCAGATGTAGCATTGCTTACCTTTTTGTCCTATTATTCTCTGATGTGTGAGAAAGTGCATTGCGTAAGGTGCAAGCATGATAAATAGCGATTTTGATAGTACATAATATATGTGGAAGCGGATATGGTGTGTGTGCAGTTAACGCTTACTTAAATGTTGAGTGTTTCAACATGGGACACAATAGATGCGGCATCCAGACACGAGCTTCTTCGCTGTCATTTTCTTAAGCAATAGCACATACCTAAAGATCCAAGATCAATGGAACTCAACAAGAGGAAACGCAACATGTACAATGTAGAGAGACCTAGAAAGTTGGACCATCATTGTGTGATAATTTAATACATGTTCTCATATAAACGAAATCAATAATGAAACACATTTGTGTGCATATGCGTGATTGTGAAGAAAAAACTATGAATGAAACTGTGAAGTGAACTTGAGTAAGTCCCGTATGTTTGGACTCTGTAGTGAAAGTTGATAAATTTTCAAACTGATTTCAATGTGTTTTGCATCGATGAGTTAAAGTAGACGTGATTGCTAAGTGTATGAATTTTTTTCTAAAAATTTCAGATCACAGCAGATTGAAAAGCGAAATATCCAATACGAACACAGTTCATCAATCTGCCTGACCAAAGTTGAAAGTGAACAAGCCGCTACTTAAACATGAGAAGCATGAACGGTGCGGCAAGTGGTTCAGCTGATAGTCGAGGCTACCCACCAGCAGGTCTGCCATTACCACCTGGACTAGTTCCGGGTCTTGGAGGTGCTGCAGGACCAACACCAGGCTTACCTCCAGCCTCTGCCAGCTTGGCCGGCTTGGGTTTCGGAGGTGCTGGCAGTGCAAGTGGATCGGTTGTTGGAGGAGCGGGAGCAGCTGGTGCAAGTGGAGCTGTTGGCGGCTCAAGTGGTCCAGCAGAGTTAAAACATCATGCGGACTTTCTCTCTAGGCTGTTGGCAGCCACCCCATCGTACATGAGTGAAATTGGAAATCCTCCTCCAGGCTTTTTCTCCGATTGGTTACGGAGATTGGTTTCTAAACCGAGCGGAAATAGTGGCTCTTCAGCTCTCCACGGCAATCCAGCTGGAGCTGGCCTGACCTTTCCTGCTGGTGGTGGAAGTGGCGGCAATGCGATGGGAAGCAGTAGTGGTTCTGTCGCTGTACCTTCTAATAATAGCAATCCAAGTCTTGGTGGTGCTTCTTCTCTTGGACAACCGGAAACGGAGGGCAGTATTGTTGGAGGGAGAACCGGTGCTCAGTCGTCCCGTGACAATGTCAACTCAGCCGCTTCACAACTTGACGCTCACATCCCAAGCAAACGACGGAAGCGATCTCGCCTCAATGACCAACTTCCACTCGGGGTAACAATACTTTTCCTTCCTAATCGTTACACTGTTCATGAATGCCTGCCTTTCTATTCAAGCCTTTTCATACTTGTGTGACATGTACATGTCACGTACATACAAATGGAAAAGTTGGAAACGGATTTGCTTTGGAACTTACTAAAAAGGGACAAAAGTTCTCGAAAATTTTCCTGCTTTCGTTTCATGTACACAATATTTACTCGTGTGTACACTTTTTCTTTTTATTGTATTACACAACTATTTTGTGTAAATCCACAGTCTTTCAAAGATTCCAGTGCTACGATCTCGGTCTTCCAGCAAAAAAGGGTTCATTTATGCCTGTTCGTTTTTTTCCTTCACACAACATACATACCTTGGTTAGTCTGGTGGACAACATACACTCATATTATGTAATCTTAGATACATACTCGAATAAAATCTACACATCCGTTTGAATTTTCTTTTCCTTCCCATGACCCTGAGCTAACTGTGTGAAATTTAGCATTAAAAACTGACTGTTTTAAGTAGCATAAAATAGATGTAGATTTATGTTGTCTCATTCTCCCGTGTAGCATTTTGCTTAATGCATTAGTTATGGCATAGCTCTATAATAGCTCATAAATGCAAAGCATTAAACTTGCTATCATTTTATTAACCGAATTGGCTTTTATAATTATTGATGGCTTAAATCACAGAGATAAGGGTGTATAATGTGAACGGAGAGGATTTAACCACTTCAAATGATATTTTTAATCCTAGTTTGTGTATGCAATTACTAGAATCGAAAATAATCTATAGGCATGTTTGCTGCTGTTTCATCGCTGAAATAAAAAGAGATGATACAATAAAGATGGCATTATCTTTCAGAGCAGTGAGCATAAACATACTTTATTCTGGTATGAATAGCTCTAGCCGTATTGAAGTTGAGAGAAAGATTGTCATTGAGAATCCAATGGAGCTTGGCCATTTGGGTTGAGTGAAGATATTATGAAGAGTCGAACAAAAAGTAAAGTAGGAAGGAGAGGAGCGACCACTTCAATAACATCCTTATTACTAACAATAGAACACTGTCGGATGGATCTACATTGTGGATTCACAACGAGGATCCTGTGACAGTAGCTAGGCTAGCCCCTTGTTTTGTTCCCTCTTGTCACCACTACTAATGTAAAAATGCCGATGATTATGTTGATGATCGTAACTGTTTCGTTTTCCAGTGACAATATGAGACACTCATATATAATGTCTAAAGCGTATAAGTACTCTTATTATTTTTTATCCCTATTCATTCATCCCTAAACCGTACCTTTATTATTACTGCGTACATTTTTATCATCCTTACGCATAAATGAAAAGTAAGAGGACACAGTTTCAGATAATGATGGGAACACACACATCTATGTGTGTGGCTTTTACTGAATCCACCAATCTACACCACTGCATACTTGATGGCATTGGCAAAGCTGGCTTTAGTTTTTTCATTCTTTTTTCTTTCGCTTATTTGTCAAACTGAATGCACAGTGGGTAAGCAAGTGGGACAAAACATGTATGAGCCAAAGAGCTCTCTATGAATTATATCCTGGAGCAGTGCTGCTGTTTATAATGATGATGATTATGTGATCTGATGATCTCACACTACAGTATATACTTTGACATAGTACATGCGTTTGCGTGTGCATTCAAACTTGTGCATTTTATATGTAACATAACTTGTGATGAAACTTAATTCAGATCATCCAATTATATACGTATATTCAAACCTGCACCGAGATTTTCCTATGTGTACACTTAACAATATTATGTAAAAGGAGATTGGAACAACAAACGGTGTGGATGAGGGGAACTTGGTTGAGCCAAAATAGTATACACGATTGAAAACTATAAGCCATTCATTCTACCTAGACGATGATAATATGACATTTCTCTGGCTATGTACATGCCTAACTGTCAGCTTCAGAACTATTCATGTATGAAAAGTGGAAGATTGAAGTGTGAGGGACCCTCGTGGCTCCCTAGTTTAGTAAATTACTCTCATGCTTTTATTTTTTTTAAAGAAAAAATCTATAATAATATAAGCCGTTATTGTAAGGGTGATACCATCGGCGTACAAACAAAAGACTTCATCCCATACAAAACTGCATTGGAAACACAAATGATGCGAATCGAATAGAAATTTATAATTTGATGATTCGATTTTTAACAAGTCACATGAAAAGTAAAACTCATAAATTTATATTATATGTATCGTATATATTTATACTGACTGCTACACATTTTTGCGGTTTATATATGCTCATATAAAACAAAAATCCGATTCAAACAACGCTCGTGAAAGAGTAGACATGGTTTAAGAAAAGTGTTAAATTGAACCCAACCTCTTGAAAGTGGATCTAGCTTTGCTACATGCAATTTCATATGAATTAATAGCGCGAAGGAATAAAAAAGTATCTCTGCATATGTGTATCATATAGGTAGATAGAATTTTGCCAGCGGGAACTTTCTCTCATGAAAAGGGAGGTAGCGTTGTTTCCCAGAGAAGAAAACAAGAGGCTTTAAGTAGCTGCCACCATACACATTTTGGTTGGCAAACGAAAAGAAGAAAAAAAAAGTCTTATAAATATTTGGTAATAGTTGAATGCACACATACAACAGGGAAACGCTCATACCATTATCTGACTTCTGGTAAAAGCAATACTTCTATGATGACGGTTGACTAGAAGGAGCAAATGCGATGGAGCTAGCGGCGGCGGCTTTGGTGAGCAGAAAGCGAGTGAAAGAGAAAGGAGGAAAGGTCGACCTAGGTCATCCCATTTGTATTACGAGCACACAAACCAGCCAGTCGGCAAATGGAGGCTATTTTACCATCTTTATTGGGATAATACAGTGTAATATTATGTACTCTTTCATGGATTATATGCATCGTGGTGGTGACTCGCAGACCAAAAAGACCATTATTTTTGGAGAGCGGAAGAGAAAGAGAGAGAGGGAAATGTTTTTTATCTGTTGTGTATGGTCTCAGGGAATGAATAAAATTATATCATCCTGTATTATTATTAATATATATAGAAACTCGTAATACCAATCTACTTGATTCCTTTCATACTCCCATGCATTGCTTTTGCATTATAGAAATAGAAAGAGAAGAAAATCATCATTAACTTTATTTTCGATTATTACATTTGTTATGATGAGATGGACTTTCTAGATATTACACAATGTAGTTACTGTACAGAAGGAACCTCCATACATGTATACTTTGTTTATATCAATAATTGCTACATCCAGTCAATCCAGTCTCGCCGAAAGGTTGATTCAGTTTTGATGCTATTGTGAGACCTCAGGGAATTCTAAGCTGACATGCATAGTGCGTGAATAAGTTGTGTATGGACGATCGAGGGCTTTCAAGCCATTACGTTTGGTTGAGTATAGCTCGTTTATGATGTTTGTGGACTACATTAGATAAAAACAATCAGCAATGGAGATGGTGATAACAGATAGCAAAACAACATATGCAGCGTGAAATTAAATTATTTAGCATCCCAGAAATTCAAAGATTTTAAAAATGTTTTTCGTGTTCAAAAATTAGGTCCACTTCTTCATCGTAAGTTTGTGAGGTGACATCTGCATCTAACAATTTATTTTAAGATCAAAAGTACATTTTATGATTTTATTTTATGCTTAGAACTGATTGTATGAAACATTCCAATTTTTTGAAGGAATAATTCGTAATTATTATTATTACATGTTTTGACATGAGTTTAACTGGCCATAATTTTGTTATTCATGAAGATGAGATGAGGAGTGCATTATTGTGATGAAACATCACTTGCTTCAGGGTGGCTTTTAGATATTTTGTTATAGCTCAAGTCCCAATGGTCCCCTTTTCCAGTTGAATACATACCTCCTTGTTTTGGTAATTTGTTTCATTCGACACTGTTCCTTTTATTCACTCTCTCCGATCCTTGCTTTGCTACAATGTGAATGGGGAGTAGGTGAAAAGATTTTTTTACATGCATGTATGAATAGGTTAGCATCATTTCAAGAGGAACAAGATCCATTATACGAACGACATTACGTAGTAAAATTTTGTTTGAACGTTCAACAGTAATTTTTGGGGCAAATGAAGTGAAGAGCTGCTGATGAATGAGTGAGTAAAAGATTGCATGGTTTTCTGGCAATTATGGAGAGTAAATGATTGTGGTGTGGAATGACTCTTCTCACATTTTTATGATTACGCAACATGAAAATGTACTAACTGCGTAGTGATGAGTGTACTGATTCAAGCATAAAGATCCTATTCTGATAGGACCCCCAAACGAATCCTATTGGTTACTAGTAAGAGGCATTTAAGGTTCCTCCTCGGGATTTTTTAATTCACTTACTCATGCATGGGATAGAGAGGCAGTCTGACGAACGATTGATTGAGTGGTGTTTTAGGCAAAGCCTGCCATAGCTTCAGGCAATTTTCCATCCCCACTCTATTTCTCTGGATTTTGGAATAAAACTAGGTATTATTGTGAAATGAAATGAAAGGATATATTATGTCATGACATACTACTATATTCAGTCATTCTTTTTCATTTGACATTGGGCAATTTTAGCTGACAGATCTCATTTCGCCTTTGTTCTGCTCCATGCACAACAACGAGTGTCACCTAAATTATTATCATGATTGGGTTATAATAATGAATAGTAAACATTGAAATGTTAATATTTTAGTCTTTCATAGGCATACACGAGTCTTAACAGTCGTCACAAGTCACATTAACCGAAACATATGGATGTGTTGTAGTTCTATCTAAATGTTTGCATACTTACTACTGCGTTGATGTTTCCATTTCATTAACCATTGCAATTCTATCATTTTAAGCAACGAATGAAATATTTTTTCAAAATTATTCCAAAAGTTTTAGATAAATGAGTATCAAAACTTTTCGAATTTTGTTTACTATAAGCTTTTTCCAAGTACTTCAAACCTGCATATTAATATATATATTCTGGGGTTTGTCTACCAACCCTACTCGATAGACGTTGAAATAATTTGGTAGCACATTCATTGGCATTTTCGTTGGAAAGTATCTGATGCTGTAGTACAGCCGATTAGTACAGTGATATAAAATGAATCTCGTAAAGTTATATAGCATTGGGTCCTATGACATATATTAAATGTATGATCATTAGAATTTTTGCAGTCACATTCCCCTTTTTTCTGACTGAGGGCAAGCTAGGGGAAAAGTTATTATTATCTTTAGAAGGAATCGACACGCCGTCACGTTTGATGCTTGGTCCAACTGATATCGCAGACGGAAGCATCAGTGCAAGTTTTATGTAGCTTTGCTGTGGCATCAGTCGCCATCATCGTCAGAGAATACAATGCTTTAGTAACACAAAAGTGACACAATTGACTTAAGAGGAAAGTGGCCAAAACATGGTGCTGCTCAAGGATTATCGTGGTTCCTCGATCATACTTATTTCCCCATCATATGCCATACATTGCCCACGAACCACTAACTACAATACTAGCAGCGACATAAAGTGATTTTCTGTTGTTATCTCGCCTCGCCCTCTCTCTCTCTCCATGTCTGCCTTCTCCTTCGACGTTGTTAGTATGATGATATTCCATCAGTGACAGAGGCATAACTTGTTATTATATTTGTAATAAAATCAAGTCAGGGAAAACCGATAAATAACATTCATTTCAAATTATAGAGTACAATGGAAAGACTGACTGGGAAGGAGTGAGTGAGTTCAGTGTGAGGCATTACGGTGAAAGCTATCCGTTGCAGCAGTAGTAATTTCTTGGGCTTTTGTGACAAACGATGAGCTCAATTATCTCAAAACACAGAAGACAGTTCCACCAGCAGTCCTCTGATGAAAACGTAGAGCAAAGTAATAAGTTTTGTCACTAAGCTTGTATTGTACAAGTTTTATACTACGTCTGTCTACACAGGCCATTATATAAAATTATGACAGCTTACTACTTTTGTTGTTCTCACTGGCTCAATCTTTTTTAAAGGTTGCATTATTATCACAACAAAATAATACAAGTAGCAAAAGGGTTTGATTTGGCCACACATTTACGATATGGATTCATGTCCATACGCATTTTCTTCATCGGTCATCAGTTATCCCACATTCCTTCTTAGTATAAGTCTAACCGTACATTAAACAGACTCTATTAAAGATGGTAGAAGTAATGATTATGATGAAAGGGGAAAATGGGGTCCCGTCATTACTCATCATAATAGTCATCGACACCATTACCATTATTATTGTACGTATATTCACTCGTCAACCGTGCCACTACATCTGAATTTTACATCATTACCACGATCAGTCACATCCAAAGATTGTCGCAACAAAACTAACTTGCAAACATGTATACACATGCATAAAAAGTTAGTAGATAATAATACCTACATATAGCGTGGATTGTAATAATCATAATGAAGATAATAATAAACGTCTCATAGTCATCGTTTGTCTTTGTCCTCATTATTTTGATTATTTGCTCATACCAAGAAGGGAATTACTTGTAACTTATATGCATATTTATGAAGTATGGTATTATTTCTTGAAACTTTCTCCGTCACTGGATTTACCCTATTAACTCTTATAATATCCAAACTACGTCATTTTCTTTCTGACTTCTGGTGTTCTCATAATACATGCATGTTTAGGTACTTCAGTTAGGGCGATAAAGAAGGAAAATGATGTGTGCTTGATAACAAACAAAAGTTTCACTTTTTTACTTTATTAACACTCGGACCAAACTTTGCATACAATTATTTGAATGTTTCATTTTCGTAAACAAAAGAAGAGGTTCGTGATTGCATGCACATTTTGGATGCATTAAATTATGACAAGTGAGAAAGGAAGTTTTGTTAATTTTACTTTTTCATCCGCCTCTATTTTCTCCTCATATTTTTATTTTTACCTATTACTCGGCTGCTCGTTTTTGGAGTCACCCCTTCTCTTCGTTGTACTCATTATCTCCATTTTCCAGTTTGTCCTCATTGCTTTCCATCAAAGTGAAGTTAAGGAGGGTTCATGGTTAATTAGGATAACGGGAAGTGCACAAATGTATTGGAAAAAGCAATGTACTCACGACGATCAGTACATGACAAGCACAATGAACAGCGATGCATGCATGTAGATTAATGTTCAATCCAACTTTTCGGTCACATGCATGTCATGTTGTTGTTGTTTGGTTGGTGGTGCTTTCGTGGATTTATTTCCTGACTGAAACAGTGACAGGACAACAGGAGATTGAGGTACTTTCTCATGATATCCGAAAAACTGAATTTTGATATTGCTTGATAACAGTGGATATTATATGTGTGCTCGTATTTATGGGGAGATCCATTCATTGGTTTGATTGTCATTTGCTTGTCAAGTTTTTTATGCACAAAATGTTTTTGCTTTCTAGTAGCGTGCAGGTAGCAGCATTAATATTTTTTAGAGCTAAGTTCACACAAGATATACAAGTTGTCCTGTTGGTGCTCTGCATAGCTCCTACCTGGTCGATAACTACCTCTGATACACATACATTTACACAATAATAAATGACATGAACTATTAATGTACGTGTTTGAGTTGTGTACTCTACATCGTGTAAGACGAAGAAGAATGATATTTCATGAAAAATCCATGCAGATATTTAATCTATATTATTGTGCATGCATAAAAGTGTCCAACGTTTGCTCATTGTCTGTCCCCCAAACATTTCAAACTTGACAACAACACCAGTGCATGCGGCCAAATATTATCAGCAGAATGGAAGTGAGGTGAGGGCAACAACGAAAGTAGAAATGTACAGTTACGGAATTGAGGGTAATGGACAGCCAGCAATAGCCACCACCGTCAAGGTGTACAAAACTGAAATACCAATAATACAGAAATGGGATATATGACAATATGTCTGGAAGACTTGATGAGGAAATTGAAAGGTTTGATCCATGCAAAAGTATCAGCAATTTTAGGGAAATATTATAGAGGTCACCCTCCAGTCATCCATATTATCGTTTGTCGTGATAGCTCACTCAGTTAGTAGGATGATACACAGCCATTAACTTACATTTGATATGAACACATGTTTGTATTGGAAAATTGCATGTAACTGTTTTTGTAAAGTAGCTTTTCATAAACAAGCACGATGGCATTCGATTATCCAGTCGAAATTTGATTTCCTGGCTGGTTTATTTTTTGCCTTTGAAAACTTTATCAATAGGCACTTCTAACTAATATTTACACTAGTTCTTATAATGTAAATTAAATATATTAGGAATAATATACTAATAATTTTTTAGCAAACAAATGATTTGCTTATTTCGTGATTCAACATATCAAAATTTCTGACAGGCAATAACACAAGATAAACAATGTGACCATAACCAGTCAATCAGCGAGCCTCATGGAAAGCAATTAGGGCGTTTTCTTGAAATTTTCTCAGCACAATAAACTTTCATATGCCAATTGCCAATCTACATTACTTACCATCATTAATATGAAGTTAATAATGAAAAATCCTCCTGGAATGTTATATGAAATTAATACATACCGCATTATTCTTGTGTATCATGTGTAATTTTGCTTTGTTGCTACTTGCTAGTATGAGTGTTGGCATAATCATACGCAGTATACATTATGCTAAACAAAAATGGAAAGTACTCCAGTAACGAATTCCTCATTGATCTTTTTGAAAGTAGGTATGTACATTAGTAGGTATTCATATAGTTATATTTTTTGAATTTCTTCTATTTTCACGAAACAAGATCACTTGAAAACCATGAAATGGTGAAGGTGTATTTATTGATGACACTATTAGGATGTAATGGTGAAAACTATCGCCATATTACAGTTTATATAATATATTCCAACCAACCAGTCCAATAAGCAGTGAAAGCAAGTATGTATAAAGAAGGAATATTATATGTCTTGGAAGTAGAAAAGCAACAGCGGTCACGCCGCTGCCTGACCTCGTTTACTTGATTGCCTATTATCACAAGCCGGGAGCAGGAGTCAGAAAGCTCCTTTGGGAACTGAGCAAGAGAGAAGCGAGAGTCAGCAACTGAATTATGTAGCATCACCAGCCATCAACCGTCATTCGAATGTTACGCCTATCACCTATAACATGCTATCATACAACTGCTGCTAGACATTATATCTACCAAACACTCACCAGGCTATATGATGATCAGAGAACGAGGAAAAATGCAAGAAAAATGAGAAAATATGTATGCAAATATGCACAAAAAATCGGCAAAATAGGA
>JAQIXX010004189.1:0-17024 GCA_034700605.1 Willowsia nigromaculata
GAAAGATGATCTTTTGGATTAAATAGCGTTACACGATCCGGATTAGCTTAACTCTGGTTTAAGTCAGACTTAAACCTGGATTAAAAGTTACACGATTCTCCCCATTATGCATAGTTATCAGACAATCGATAATCAGACACCTACAGCGACTTATCCGTCAAAAAACTACCAACTACATGTATGATGCAAAAATATACATATTATTCGATTGTCACTGATTTGCTAACGTGAATTTAAGAGAAAATATTAAGCCAGTGCAGCGTCAAATAAAGATAATTTGATGCTGACGCTTTTTGAAGATTAGTAGGGAAGATCTGACAAAATATCGACACATCGAGTTCCTCCGTGAACCACAATTTCTTATTAAATACGCGGTATACCTTTCGTAAATTTTGGTGAAAAACTAAAAGCTTTCTATAGGCTTTTAGTAAAAAACGTAATGGAAATGAAAGTGTTTTTATTATTATTGTTATTATTACAATTGTTGCTGATGTATTTTTACAAGGAAGCACTCATCATGATCATCATCATCACATCAACCAGTTTTAGATATTACGTGTGAGCTCATACTTTTTTATGTAAGCCACGAATTATCAAATTTTTGCCTTTTTTCTCTCTCTCGCTTAAAGTACAAGTCATGAAAAAGACGTTAGCGAAAAACAGGTAGCTGCATGACAAACGTGTACGACAACATATCTCCTACTATCATCATCACAACTACTACCGTGCACAAATCTTTTTGCCACTTGTTTTTATGGACAAGTTATAATTTTATCAAGATCTTGTTTTTAGGGGATTATACCGAAAAAAAGAAGTGCGGTTTTTGGTGTGTTTCTCTGTTTATCTAACTTTGTCATCAAGAAGAAATACAATATCGTTTACTTACGTTGAACATTCGATTTGCAAGAAAAAAGTTTTGCATATGCTCGTTGATTTCCGGTATTAATAAAGTCCAACAATAATATCATATTTTAGATTAACTTGAATTTTCTTGCATCTCGTTCATTATTAAAAGCCCAAAAAATGTAGACGACATTGATCATGTCTACTTGAATGTAGGTATATTGTGTACATCTTATTTGGTTTTATGTCAAGAGAATCTATGCATATATTGACCAGTGTAATAGAATGTAACGGTCATGCTATCATGTTTGTGGAAAAGCTTAATTTGCCATTTTTAGACTTTTATTGGAACTGAGAATAGTGATGGTAGTCCGGTTTGCAGATTATCTTGCTTGTTTATATGTATGCATGCGTCACTAGCACATTATCGTCAACTATAAATTTTTGTTCATTAGGTGTAAGCACAAGAAGCAAACTGTTGTTTGCTTCGTCCTTCATTATTAGTGTACAACATCGTAATTAAGAAGTACTGTTTCTCACTCTGACACGCACAAACATACTATACATGATATCTTATTGATCAGTTCACTTCAAACATGGCTTTTTAGAGTACAGGAATCAAACAAGATAACCACGCATCGCAGAACCTGAGATCAAATCAGTTCCTTCAACCGACAATTATTTGCATGTGCATTCTGTTCATGTTTTAGGCTAATGTATAAACTTTATATAGATAACTTGAACCAACTAATAGTGAATATACAGTAGAATGGTTGTTGTGGGTAGTCCAATTTACATATTATTATAAAAAAGTGTAAACTAGTTACGGTTTGTACTATGAAAGCAGGGACAAAATGTGTAGAAAAAGTAATTATTGTCATTGTTAGACTTGTACATAAAAACAACTTACATAAACACTCACACACGGCATTATATTGTGCTGTTATTTTTTTGCAATGTGTGTAGTGTGGTCTGATGAGTCCAAAATGTGAAGATTGAACACTCGAGAGAGAAAAAAAACTTTCGGTCGGTCTAACTGATGCTGATGTATTCTACTTGCGCACTTAACCTTGAAAGTCTCTTTTTATTCGCTCTTCTGGTTTCAAATTACACATACAGTTTTTTCTCGAAAATGCATCTCTCTGGTTTTTGGTGAGTAAAGAACGTAGGTGCATTTTGTTACATTATCCTTATTACCTTTTTGATGTGCTATCTCTTCACCACTACCACCATCACCAAAATAATAATGAGAAAGTCAAGTGCAAAAAATGTGTATAAATGCATGCATAATGTCTCTCTCCTCAAAGTAGAGACACTGACACTGCTAGTCATTGTTGTTGACAATAATCATGTTGCATTATTCCCGTTGAAGGAAAAGATCACGAAAGAAGTCACTCTGGTTTTTTAATCCTAATTTTTATTTTTACAATCCTCCTCCTCCTCCTCCTGTGTGACAAATGACATCGACCGCAAAAGATGTGGATGAATTGAATAGATTTATTATGATAATAGCACACCCAACATGCAAGTGAAGAAAATGCTTTCTTTCAAGTAGTATCTCTACTCATCCCCCCTGTCTTTCATTTCATAACATCAAGCTAATGTTTATAAATGGGCAGTATTAAAAAAATCGGGTTGTGTATCGAATAGCAGCATGTGGAAATGGAAATAGAGTAAAGAAGCATTAGACATGGTTTTCGGTAAGAGGGAGATTACGATAATAGTAAAATAAAAGGAGTATCAGTATCATCTACAGACAAAGAGAATGACATTCATTGGGACTTCATAGTCTATCGTTCAATATGAATAATAAAACCGTGACTTTTCTTCATACAATGTTGGTGGTTCATGGTCGTACTTATGTAAGTCAAAAGGCTAGAGATTTTTATACTTTTGCCAAAATACCTTGTACGTTTGTAAAGCTTAGAGCCTAGAAAGGTCCCTTCTGTGGTAGAAGAGGGAGGGGAGTTGGTGAATTTCTTAACGGTTGCTGAAAATGCATAAAGTTATGACTACTAAAAACATACTGACTGACTGTAAGAAAGCAAATCACAAAAAATCGGTTTTGACGCAGAGACATTGAGATACTATTGTAGCACCATTAAAACTCATAATAATGCCTCGACTTTATACTGCTTGTGTAATAATTAGATATCTATAAAATACATGCTCATGTTAACAATGACTTGTGCAAAACGAAAAATTTATTCTGGGCGCTGCCCCTAATAAAACGCAAAAATTTGCTTGTCTTCCATGTATTTATGGGATTTGACTGCTAACTGGCAGTAACCTCCTCCTCTTCGTCCATTCGATATACCTACAATGACTACATGGTTATTGTTGGTTTTATTCGAAAAGTTGCTCGCAGCAGCCAGCCACAGCCTTCTTCGGTACTTCTTTATAAAGATTTAGAATATATATTGAAGCAAGAATGAAACATAGTAGGCTGTAAATTGAGGTTTCTACCTTTGTCCTACGTTCAAGAAAAAAGAAAAAAAATGCGTGTACTGTTGTTTGATTCCTCTCTCTCCCACTTCCCACGTTCATTGTCTCTGGTTTTTGGTTGCTTGAGCTTATATGTAGGTAATACGTCACTTTGTTGAGTGTTTTACCTTTTTTTATTGACTGAATACTATTACTTGCATGTCATTTCGCAAGTAGTATACACATTTATTACTTTTCCTGGTCCCCAAGTTTTAATTCTGTGTAGACTCACTAGAATTGCTGTATTTGTAATTCTATATGCCTACCTAATTTAACGGAGCATTTGTGCCTGCGACCGGGACAAACCCAGACCTACCTAACATTTTGACATTGAAGCACCGTCTTCAATTAAATGTGCATGTAGTACCGTAAAGAATGATAAATCAACTTTAATTTCTACATTGTCCTATCCTATCTCACTTTTCTGCATTCCAGAATACAGCACAGTCCTAAATATTTTGGCTGCTTAAAATTGGTAGAACAAATTTTGTAATTATTGGACTATAAAACTTTAGGCAGGTGTATGCGTAGAATATTATGTTCTAACACAGATTCATAGAAAAATACATACTATTAAGGATGCATCGCCAATCTTCTAAAAAAACTCACATGTACTAAACAAGTAAAGTAGTGAAGTGAAGGTTCATAATTAAATTCAACTCTTTCAGCACTTTTACTTCTTTCAATTAATTAGTGAACATGTAACTCGCTTGCATACTACAAACTACAAACCACGATATTACAAGCAAACAAACAGCCAGCTTTGATGATGGTCTTTTCTTGCAAAAACAACAAAATCGGTTAATTTGCTAATAATAACAAGCAATTCTACTGATAAAGCTGCGGGGATAAAGCATGGTCATTATGCATAATTAAAGTATTATTTAAGTGCAATGTATGTCGGAACTTCACTTGTTGTCTATAAATTGCTGGAACTCTGTATATTAGTTGTATAATATTCATAACGGTTATAGCGCGGAAGATTGATGATTAGACTATTATATCTAATTAAGAAATTGGCAGTTAGCCCTAGCGTGACGGGTTTGCATACAGAAATCCTACATTAAAATTACATTCACGAATCCCATTATGTACATGATTTCAATATTATTACCTAATTATTTTACGAGACTGGATGGATATTTAACATCTGAAAACTTGAAGGTATCATTGAGGAAATCTGCACCAGTGCTTGAAAAAATTATATTCCACTGTTCTTGTAAGCTAATCTTGTAACACCAAACGGAAGTGGTAACAAGCAAACAAACGTGTACACACGTTGTTGTAATGTGTGTGATACATAAATGTAAAGATCATGTAAAAGTTGTGCGTATAGTTATTTCTTGCGTATTGCCGCAAATGTGGTTACAGGTTGTTGATACCCAGTCACACATTACAAAGTTTCCAAGAAAAATCTTGGCATTGGCATTAACTAGCATTGAATGACTGACGGGTAGACGCAGTATATTTTTTAATGCGATTCACTATTATTCACTAATCCATCAACACGTGTGTAGATTGTGGACTTGTGGACCATCAACGCTTGTTGTCGTCATATCATGATTTTGACATTGTGACTGAACAATAGTACGCATTATTGCATAATATTAAAATTAAAAGTGACGAGTCGTCGTCGACGTGCTGGCTGTCATGCTTCAATAAAAACTCAAGTATAATTGAGAAAATTGGGATTTTGGTGACAGGCGACGAGCCACACACGCATAAACAATTAATAATCATGAATAACACGGTAGCAGCTCTCCTTCCTATTAGGTTGAAGGTGACACTTTCCTCGTCAAATTTATATGATGGCTGCTACTGCAGCTACGGTCTCATCGTCAATGCCCTTCGAAATCGGGAATTAATCTTTTACGATTTCCTAGCATTATTATAGGCTTTGTTACTAAATGATCATATTCGCAATTTGATGAAAATAATTTAGAATTATGTCTGAGATTGATTGTCGTGTCGAAAAGAAACATTCACTTTTATTATTATTTTTAGAATGCCACCATTTTAATTATCTATAATTAGTGAAATTCAATTTAATTTGAAATGCAAGTGTGTTAGAAAAGGTAAAATACGTCAATTGTTGGCGGATATTTCTTTATTTTGGTAAAATTAATGCAAATTAAAAATGACCATCATGAACAATAAGTTTTGAAGTGAAAATAAGAAAACGAAACAATTAAATATTTCAAAGAGCAATTAATTGCTTGATTTGGTCGTCCATGAATCGTCGTCATTACTTTGTAAAATACGTTATTCAGGGGACTCCCATGCATGGCCCCGACCGAACTATAAGATATTAAAACTAAATATTATGAGTGACATTACTGTACACAATCAATGATTTGCCTGGTCATTTGTTTTCCCGTTAGAAAATGCGGCAGCTCGATTGTTTCATGTTCTAAATCCCGTATAACTGTGCAATGCAATATTATTACTTTTAACCACAATCATTTGCTGGCAAATCTGTACCCCTCAACCTTACCGGAAGCTTCCGTTTATTGCGCTTTTATTTGCAAATACATACGAAAATGCCGACAAGAGCTGCTGCTTGAAATATATTTTTCTGAAGTATGAGGGACTACAAAAATGATGATATCATGATGTAAACTCCTACATGAATGTACTAGTTCTGGCACACGTCATTTATCTTACTTAAATTTCAACATTTTCTCAAGGAGGTACTGAATGACAGAAAGCAGTGCAAATTTCTGATGATCCCTTTGATAACTAAGGAATACTGCGATGTGTGTTTTATTCGCATAATAAAAATAATTGAATATGAAATGCAGTCGTAGTCACCGACCAAGCAATTTCATGCTTACTTTAAAACGAAACACAAAGTCACGGTTATTCAGCATTACTAATGGAGTGCATAATTTAATGTGATTTTTCTTTTCGATGACTTTCAGGGTTACGTGCATTATTGTCAAGAACGAGGAGCAACGCTATCATCAAGTTTGGCTTCAGCAAAGAAGTTAAAAAAGATGAATCGATTTTGCTCATCATCATCAACATCACCTCCGTCACTTCTTCTGCAACAGTAGAAGAAAATGATACAAAGATTCTACTATTTTCAGTCAACGAGCTACTACCACTATAGGCGTTTCGTCAACGTCTCACAACGAAGTGTCATCCTCCTAAACCAGATGAATGACTCAATCCTTTATTCAGACAAACCTTAAAACACAAGAAGAGGAAAAAAATTGCCCAAAGCATTTTTTCGTCACCAGTTGATAAAGCTGTCATTGCGGTTGCGGATGAAGGTACTTCCTACAACTTAATTGTGGTCATTTGATGTAAAGCCTGGGAACGTCATCTTTAGAGTCTGAGTCTGGTGACAAATAAATGATCATTGAGAGAGACAATGCATAATATGAGCTTCTGTTTTATGAATGATTAAACCCACTAGAAGCAAATTCCTGTTCGAAATTTTATCTCTACGTTTCTACATACCAATTTGCCTCATCAACTTACAACCATGCGTCAACCACAATACTTTTAACTATCGCTATACGGCCAGCGCACAGCATCCGACCACAGATCAATGTCAATGTGTTTATAACTCACAGTCTGATTAGTGATTGTGCAACATAATTTTCCTCCTTTGCAGACCTGGACCGCCACAGCAGCGGCACGATTATCAGCATCTTCCAAAACATTTTTATAATTGGCATAAGCATCCCTGAAGATTTCACAAGGTCATGCTTACATTCCAAGTGGAAGAAAAGAAGCAAATAAGCAGCGATTCTATCATTTGAAAAAAGTGGTCCAGCTTATCCAGACACCTGCCATAAAGTTTATGGAAGTGTAGGTGTTGTGTGGTAGCAAAAACTTTGAAGAAACCTTTAGAAAAACTGGAGTATACATATTCAAACCAAATCAGAGGCGATATAGACATTTCAGCTTTATAGCAGAGCACATACGTGCTCCGAATTTTTAAGTGTGGGCGTTATTTTGAAAACGTTTTTTATTGACGTGTGTTTTTTATTTGCTGCGACGATACATAATGAAAATGAGAATCAGCATTCCAATAACTATTTTTAGTGGCTCTTGAAGTCATCGTTGACGTTTTCAAATATTATTACGTTTTTTCCACGCGAGAGAGCAAATCTCCTCAGTAAGAGGGTTGCTCTCTGTAACCAGACAAAAGAGTGCGTGATGGCAAGCCGAACGGACGTATCCGACCTGCTGTCTTCATGCAGATGGTCGGAAGAAGGATCCTATCTTGGTGAAATAGCCAAATCCGGATTTCCCGTGATTGCGAAAGTGAGTCGCGGCCAGTATCAGAATATTGGTCAGCCATCTTTTTCGAACCCCTCGTTGGTATCCCATGTGCTTCTCGTCTCTGCTGGTAAAAAGCTCAGCATTGCTGCTCAATGTGTCAAGTTCAAAAATGCGCGTCAGAGAGTGGTACCCTACGGACCAACCCTGTCCATCCCACAAGACTTTGAAGGTCATTTTGAAATCCTCAGTGAGGATGGGAGAGCTGTGCCATGTATACAAACGGTTTCTGCGCTAACTCGTAAGTTTCCGGATGCCTGCCTCGTTCGAGAGACACTGAAAGCTTATAAACCAGATGCCAAATCCGCTGTGGTCATACCAGCCCAAATTACAAGTCATCAGCATCCAACGAAACATGCTGCGGGGGAGTCGCCGGATACCAGTATTAGCAGTTTACATGGAGTCATCCAGCCGAGCTACAAAATTTCTGATAAAACTAGACTCCTCCAGCCAGGAGAAATATTGGTGCTGGTGGGGGAAGTCAGTGTGCCAACGGGAAAGAAGGTGTCCAGATATTTGAGATGCTTCGACTCAAAAGGCCAAACCGTCTACTTGAACTCTGCTCAAAAGGGAAAGTTCAGTCCGTTAGCAAGACAAGACAGTATTAGCGGTGTTCACACAACAAAGTAAGTAATCAACGATTTCTTTAAAAACCGTTTTCCTTAATTACAACAAAATACATACTAGCATAGCAGTACTGGCACAATCCTATTTTTCAGAACTCATGTAAAAGCCGATACCTATGAATGAAATTATAATAAGAAAGGAGTGGTACAGTCAGTAAATTACGATAAAAAATATTCAACAAATGCGATCATTGATCTTGTCTTTAGGCATTGGCAGGTGATTGGACATTATTACGTTTACGTAAACTTCCTCAAAAGCAGCTCCGCTGCCTTTTTTAACACTTTTATATATATATATTATTGCCTTTTGCAGGAAGTAATTGAATGATTCAAAAAAATTAACAGTTTTCCACGTTTCCGTGATAGTGGTAGTGATTATATTATGATAACGAATTTTCGCTGTTTGTTCGAAGATGTAAGGCACAGCGTGAGGACATCATCATATGAAAAAAGGTGTTTTGGCATTTGAGAAACGTTTTCGCATGCTGAGATTTGCGTAAAAAGACATTTTTTCAAAAAAATCGGGTACAAATTAATGTGTTGCGGAACGGTGTCATGTTTAAAGATTTCTTTTGAAAGAGCCAAGCACCAAGGTTAAAAGCCGACTCATGAGCAATACTTCATGCAAATGGCAAATGAGAATCAGCTCAGAAAAAAAAAAGAATATACCTAAGCAGCGTCTCATGTTTATTGCAATACGGAGTGCCTGCCAATTATATTTCATGTGTAAGTGTGCACATGCAGAAGAATGATTGTGAGCAAGAGTCAAAAGTGGCTATATAATGCATTATTATTTCGACTGTGGTTTAGAGCAAATATGTTTCAAAGGTTGGTTCGTGGTAACTGCGAAATATGCAAAATAGAAAAAAGGAACTCAGCACACAGGCGAGACAAAGTGAATAAAATTTGATTTTTGTAGCGTATCTTATCGCCACATAACCGTGTGCCGTATTAAGGAAGGTCTAGTTTTTGTTACTTTTCACCCTTTTTGATGAATCATGGTTATTAGGTTATGAGGAGCTTATGGTTTATAATACTAAAGTCTTTTGAAATAAAAAGCTTATCAAAACCCTTCCTTAAACCCTTGAATAGCGTTTAGAATATTAGTACAGATATGACTACGGGTTTGCCATGATAATAAAAGAATAAATTTATGGAAAACGTGATCATCACACTAAATTACAGATATTTGCAGCCGTGCATTTTACTCAGCTATTTTGTACACACATTTTTTCTTCCTTTCTTTATGTTGTGTTAAAAAAAGCAAGGTAAACACGATCCGAAATGTCATGCTGCCAAGAAGAAGAGAAAAGTAGGTAGATAAAGGATTTTTTATTCAAGGGTGAAGGAAAAGGAAATAAATTGCTCTGAATCCAATCTTTGTTATGGACGAGCACGAATATGAAATATTACTGTTCCTCATCTCCATTTGTCTATTTTATACCGATATTCTTTTAAGAGGTCACATTTTCATAATATGCACTAATAAATGAGCATACGTTTTGTCAAACCTTTTTTTTCTTCACTTTTTTAAAAAGTTTACCATATCATTATTTATGGAACTTTTCTAAGATGCTCGTTTGAAGTTATGTTAGTTGAGTGAATATCACTTCCTCTTCAGTTCGTTCCTACTACTATCCAGTTTAGGAGAGCAGAATGATGGAAACTAGACCCTGTCCAATAAAAACCAATTAAATGTCTGTTAATTTCCTAATTCGGAGCAACCAAAAGTAAATTGGCTATTACCTGTGTTTATTGATGGGAGTTTTGGTCGCTTTTAAGGGTTTAGCACTAAAATTACTGGTAAATGCATATTATCATATCATTACATTGTGCCTTTTCATTTCTAGTTGGTTCGTTCTATACTGCTATCAGTCGGATTTTTAGATGCATGTATATTTTTTTAAATATGGAAACAAAAGTTTTATATTTAGAACATCTTGGTTTGATATTTTTTCACCTTACATAACATGTATAATTTTAAAATACTCCATGACTTGAAACTAAAAATGTTTCAACCTTGCATTGAAAGAAAGTTTATTACGATTACGATTCCTTTGCATGAGCCACAATCATAAAAAGAGTTTAAATTGCATTCTTGATTTCTGTATTATACAGGGTAATATTTTAGTAATGATACGCAATTCCTATTTTCAACCAAGTAAATTCGTAAATATGACACGATGACATAATGATAGATGATAATATAGTATTGTTTATGGCATCGGTGTGTAGACATAATTTTCTGGTGGATGCCAGCATCTTATTTCACGTTTTAACAGTCGGCAGGGCGTTCATGATATGAAAGTGCGTATGACTTTCCTATAATGTCTATAATAATGCACTTTCAAGCAGTTATTTGATACCATCAGTCTCGCCTCTATATGGATTATTTTCTTGCAAACATTTTCGTTTCTGGGAAATTGCTGTTAGGTGATTGTGTTTTATGATAAAATAATATCGGACCTAGAAAAGCGACACTCCTAGAGCCAAAGTGGCAACAAATGTATAAACATATAATTTTCAATGATATCTTTAAATGACCCATCATCAGAATAATATTTCGAAGAATCATAATGACGAATCATACTAAGCAAATTTGCACAAAAGTATTTGACTTTTACCATTTAAAGCGGAGGATATGATTAGATGCTTCAATTTTTGGTTTACAAGATATGTCTTGCTGCATTTGGTACTTGCACAATCTAACTAAATATTATTTTTTACCCTTTTCTAGAAACATTTTAACCAAGAGATTGCCGTTAATGGTTCGTTTAGTGGATGGGAAGCCACCAGTCATGCCGTCTGCCAAAACATCTTCATTCAAATTTGTGCCGGAACTTCGTCTTTTCAGCACGATCCAAGAAGAGCTAATTTTTGCAATGCCCCTAAGTCAGGTATGATTGATGTGTTGGTAATGTTCTCTATCGGACTGTACAGTAGTGCAGATGAGATATGAGACTATTTGGTTTTGGTATAGATAGAACATTGTAAAGTCTTCAATAAATTAAAAATGCTAATAATATAAATGCTTGCATGTGATGATGTGATGGTTGTTTAGAGCTGGAAAGACAACCAGACGTTGGTTCCATTGCCACTGACTGTTCCACTGAAATTTCAAATCTGCCGAAATATGGGTGAAGTGGAACACAGTAAGGAGTTCTCTAGGGTCCATGAAAAAGTCAAATTACTTGTTGACTTTTCTAGGAGCTTGATACAGGTGAGAAATCATGAAAGAGCACACATAAATTAAAGCAAAAATATCATCAGTTTTGTATGAACCAAGAGGATGCATCTTCATAACTGTATCTTTCTAATGAACGCATGTTAAAATGTTTGATTTTGAATTAATGAATGCGTCGTGTATTTTAGATATACGACATAAATCTGAAAAAGGAACTTCGGTTTGATGGGAGACAATGGAAAGCCTACGCACCACCCTTATTTCTAACACCTGCATCTGGTGATCCAATCATCCCCGTGAATGGTCAAAATAATGCCAGCAGTTCAAATCCCATTGAGAAGAATTGTTCTCAGCAAGAGAAAAGTACTGGTGGTGGTGGTGGTGGTACTGCCACCATTGTTTCAACAAACAGTAATTGTACTTATGACGAAATCCCTGATGCTCAAGATTACGAAGATATTGATGAAATTTACGATTATGTCCGCGGGATCAAACCTCCACCTACAAGAGCTGTTTCGGGTCAAAACAACGCAGAGAGTGGAAACAAAGTGATCAGCACGAATAATGAGAGGAATATCAAAGAAACTCCACCATCACTTCAGCTTGATTGCAATAAGGCTTCACAGTACCAGAAAAACAAAGCTAGTGGTCATCACAATAATAAGTCTTCTCATCTGCAGCATAACAGCAAAAACAATGGCAGGGCAGCAACGCAACAACACCATCACCATCATCACCTTCACAATCATGATAAATTATCAGGAGTTCCTACAAGCCCAACAACGATCGTGACGATTACTACTCCACCAGGTCATAATGAGCCAGACTTGATTGTTGGCAGCGTGCCGCCTCCACCAGTGCCAAAACATCGCGTGCCTTATGGGAGATTATTATCTAGCAAATCCCTGGACCGGCTTGATGCTTCAGACTCCGAATATGATGAGCCACCACCTCCACCCCCAATTGAAACAATACCCTCTAAACAAAATCTATTCTTTCTGAATCCACCTGGAGGAGTCAGCGTCAGCGTGAGCAATAAAAACTCAAAGAATTTATCAAAGTCTGACGCTGAAAATGGGTTACACAAACGAGGGGAAACTGAGACTGGGCTAACAAACGAAATTCATAATAATGGTGGAAGTGTTCAAATACAGATTCGAAGTACTGAAAGTTCCCACGCACAACAGAAGCTAAAATCAAGCAATAATGTAACCCACTACGGTTATTCATCAAATTCAACGAGTAATGCAGGAATGATGATCACGTCGAGCTCTGCAGCTAGAGATAGTGGTCAGCAGCAGCACACCCACAGCACTGGTCACGGCGGTGGTGGTCATCACCACTCCCACCACAACTCGTATCCTTACAGCTTGGGATCAACAGGAAACTCAATCAATACCACCCCAACAAACACCAGTGGCTCCGGAGGCTCTTATGGGAGTTCATCGAGCGGAGACAAAAAAGGAAAGCCGAAACAGCATCTTTACGTGAAACACAACAGCACGAATAGCTCATCTAATCAAAATCATTGTAGCTCCCCACTTAGCGGTGGTGGTTTATTAGCTGCAGATTTGAATGGTAAAGGGTTGAGTGGGAGCCCCGCAAATCGAATTGTGTTTAGAAGATCACCAATCTTTGATTGTAGATATAAATCAATGAATGATTTAAACAGAAATAGTTTGGAGTCTGGGGTTTCCTCTACAGGGGCTGTGGGTGCTTCCTCACAGCGTCACCGTTGCTTTCCGCATAGTAGTAGTCCTCACGGATTTAATGTTAGCGTTAGCAATATCAACAGCATCAGGGACAGTACCCCATCGGGACTCAATTTAAACTTGAATTTATTGAATCTAAATATGAATCTTAAGGCCAGTGCAAAGGGTAAGGGGATTTTCCGACCGAAATCTCTTACAAATCTTGTTTTCAATGATGACGCATACCACGGAGGCAGCAGCAATGTATTTTCAGGGGGTGGAGGAGGCGGTGCTCTTGTTGGAGGGGTAAAAAAGAAGCTGACAGATATGGTGGTACCAAGTCATCATCACGCCGCTCACACACCACCACCTCCTCCAGTGGAAATCCTGCAAAAGGTTCCTCTCAAGTGCAGTCAACGGACGAGAAAAACGTCAACCCCGCAAACGCCAACTATGTATCTGTAGCCTGTAGAGTTATGCATAACATAGCTTAATTGCAATTTCAAAAATCATTATGATCCATGTAATGTAGGTAATTTGTGAAGTCTTATTACAACAACACGATGCTTATGAGAATTTTTGAAAATAAAAAAATAGTAAGAAATACCCTAAAACTTATACAGTGAAGATTGAAGACTGATGACTTCTGCTTATAGAAATTTTCAAGGAAAAAAGTGTACTGTATTTAACAATGTTAACTATCCATATTTTCAGTTATTTAACCTACATAAAATAATGTGATCTATTTTAATAAACATACTACTTATCATAAAATAGCGGTTTCATAGGTCAAGATCAAAAACATAGTTGACGTTTCGTCATCTGCCTGTCAAGAAGATCTTCATGAATCACACTTGACGGAGCCTATTAAGGACCCAAATAAAGATGAAGTCACCACAACGCCATATTACTATTATGATTGTTTGGTATTCATTTGCCACTATATAAATTTAAGAAATGCGCAAAATTGCGGAAATTTCGTATATTTGTAGAATGTTTGTCTTCGATGCATGTATGTACGTTTCTCTGAAACTCCCTGGTCTAGATGTTTAATTACTTGTAATCACTTTCTTATTCGCATTTTTGATATGGTCAAATATTGAACACGAAACTAATCTTCCCATCTATAATTGATAATGTCCACATAAGACGATCATTTTCGCAACAAAAATCCATACAAAATATTGCTGTGTGTATGAATTTACTTGAATCTATGATTACGAATGAGTTGGTAATAATGCCATTTAGAGTATATTGAAATATTCTGTGAAATTGTGTAGTTTAGTTAGTATGAAATTTTCATTATAATCATGTATCATATAAGTGTTCCCGAATTGTATTAAGAATTGTGTATAGATAAATCTGTTTTTTACATGCATTAAATTAATGATGTACCCCTTGTTAAAAGATACGGTGTCAATTTATTGATTGAAAATAAAGTGTAAAGTTTTTCTAATCGAACAATGCAAAGTCATCTCCGAATAAAACTTATTTTTAGTCTTCAAGCTCTCATCAAATTATCCATCATTCATAATCATAATACCTTGTCAAAATCAGATTTAAATATCGCCATCCTAAAATGGTCCTCCTGTGTCATGACAGAAATGACATTCAAAATCAAATCATATTCTTTCATTTCATCATTGTCCTTGGTTTTAGGAACGACGCGGAAACAAATGCGCATCAGTTTTGAGCATTTCTTAGTGCAGCTTTCGCCATCTATTGGCTGATGAATAGTTTGATAGTCGAGTGCATCGATGAATGGTTAGACGGCGGAGCTGTGTTGTATCTCATTTCCGTAGTGCACACGAAACGAAGAAAGGAATTCCTGCACATACTTGTGTGTTTTTCGCTGCTGCTGCTGTATGTTGTTGGGTTCGTTCCTGTCGTGTATTTACGTTTTGATCAAAAACAAAAAGTCTTTTCGTCTCCTCTGCTCTCATCAATAAAACGTAAACACGAGAGAATGAAAACAAGGCTGACGAGTTCACCACCAATAAATGTAAACACTTGTGGTTGGTTAGACTCGTTGTGTGTGGTATATGACGAAGTTGGTATTTGAATAGGTCGGCGATGTGTGATTCCACCACTGCATTTAATTGTCCCAATAAAACGTTTAAATTCATGGAATTTGTGTTTCTCCTTTTTGGTAAATGCAGGTGCTTTAAGTATGGCGTAAAGTGAAGGAGAAATGACTGGGTCTACTGATGAAACTGTGGAAAGCTTATCATCGTTCGTGGTCTTATCACGCAGAATTTGTATATCAACAGCTGATTGTAGTTAGCAAGTAAAATTTGTGAGAAGATTATTTAGCGAAATAAACGTAAATGAATGATGCAGGCGAACCGTTTAAGTTTGTATGGGTTGAAACTGATAGATAGTGTTTGATTAGTCTAGTGTGTACACTGTACAAAGATAGTGAAAAGTAGATTAAAGTGAGCGGAAGCTTAAATTGTTTCTGTTTGGAAAACCGAACGAGGAGTGTCAGTGTGAACAATGAATCAGTGCGTGTTTAAGTTATCATAAGGAGGTGGAATGTGACTTGGAACTTGAGATAAGTATCAAATATTATTGTGATTCAAAACGCAACACATCACTCAACCACCAGCAATTCACTATTTTATTGACTTTTAATTAAGTAATCGTGAACTCGTCAAACACCATTCACCATTCATAAGTCAGTAAAGCAACATGTGTGAAGAAACTTGGTTGTGATGAAGGTAAAAATTAGAAAATTATTATCACACATTGCATGCATTAAAGTTTAAAGCTAAAATTATAATGAGCAAATATTCGGCCGTTTGAACGTACAAAACATTCAGTTCAGACTGAACTCGGCGATATTCCATTTTTGAGTTGGGTTGCGATGTTACGGAATGTCATGAAGACTTTTTTAGTCTATTTTTTACTCTTCCATCCGTTCCATCCATTCTTAGGCATTAAATTGTGCATTTTTCTTCTTTTTTCAGTAATATACACGTAAATACAAGCTGTATCTGCCTCGGAGCAAACAACATTTTTAAAGAAACAATTAAAAATGGAAGATGCGCCAAATGATGGGCCGGAGCCGACTTCCGGAAGTGGCGATAATAACCAGGATTCCGTTGGGTCTATGGAATGCCCGATTTGCTTACAGCCTTGCATGCATCCAGTGGAGCTGCCATGTCGCCACGTATTTTGTTTCCTGTGCATCAAGGGAGTCGCTATGCAAGGCCCAAACAGCAAATGTGCCATATGTCGTGCTGCGATTCCAGGTAGCGTTCTGACGAATCCTCAATTAAAAGATGTCAGTCAGTTGTACAAGGAGCCCAAGTTAGCCAATGGTTATCAGTGGTACTACGAATCCAGAGGTGGAGGTGAGTTTATTGCTTTATTTTAGGTTTGTTTTATAGTTTTACATTGACTTTCACTTTTCAAAAAATAACTTTACTTAATATTTCATTAAAGGTTGGTGGCAATATGATGAACGAACAATGAATGATCTCGAACGTGAATTTTCCTCCAAGAAGCCAACTTGCCAATTGCTTCTGGCCGGTCACTTGTATGTGGTTGACTTTGTTCAAATGATTCAGTATCGTTCTAACAATCCAACTGTTTCACGGCGCATCAGGCGAGAATTAAATCTAGAAAAGCGAGGAGTTGCTGGAATCAGAATAACCGGAAGCAACACCGGGGCAGGCTCTTCTGGAGGGACGAATAGCAGTTCACTACCACCACCTCAGCCTGGCTCAGCACCATCTTCAAGGCGACGAAGAGGGAATGCTTCAGCACCAAATGGAGCACAACCACCACCTACCTCGAGCAATAATAGCTCGTCTGTTACGCACAGTAGTACTCCACTTGGACCTGCTGCTGGATCCCAAAACCAAGGTTCAGGGGACTCAGCTCTTGATAATGATGTGA
>JAQIXX010004190.1:0-17020 GCA_034700605.1 Willowsia nigromaculata
TCGTTTTGCTGAATCCTCATGTGCACTAAAAATGACTAGTGACATGTTAGCAACGAGAGTTCATACACTGTTGCAATACAAAAGTGCATGCAAAAATGCCCATTTTCAACCCGAAAAATAAGTATGACTGCAAACGAAACCCCACATTTTCAAAATTGCATCTGATAGAGCAACTCTTCAGCTTCAATTTGGTGAAATCGTTTTGTAGGGTTTCGTTTGCAGTCATAGTTAAAATTGCGTAGCCAGTTAAGGTCTCTAAGTGGGATGATACCTTTAATGCTCATAGTCATATTCCATAATGAGCTAATCTAACGGAGACACAGCACCATAAACCGACGAATTTATTTGGTAATGGCATGTTTTGAAGTGATTTTGTGATTACATTTTATTTGCATCCTCCTAGTCAGTTTATGGTATGACAAGTTTTAATGCCTTGAATTACTAAAAGTGTTTAGAAAAAATATTTACAATTGCATGCCACACAAACAGTTATTAGTTATACATCTATTAAAAGAGATCATTCATTCTCAAGGCATGTTTCTGAACACTTTTTTTGGCTCTAGGAGTCATACGTATATCTTCAATCTCAGATTAATATCAAATTCTTATCGCAAGTTCATACTTTGTCAAATATTTAGTTGGTTAGTGCTTTGACTTATTATCTCGTTATGTTATTCTTGAACTTGATTAAGAATTCACGTGCATTCACCTCAAGGAGGACAAAGGCACTTTTAATAGCAAAAACGGTTACATCAGAAAAAACTTTAGTAGCATTCAGAAGATGTTATGTAATATCGAAAATATATATTAATACTGACAATTCAACTCATAAAAACGATTAATATGGCTATATTATCTTATCATCCAACTCCATAGTGGCATTAAATGTTGAGTTGTTAACATACCTCGGTACTATAAACAAATTCACATAAAACTGGAAGTACTATGTCAATAAATCTGCCATGCCATTATTCATACAAATTAGTCAGGTAATAGAGGTTCAATCCACTTACTTCGTCAACTTTGTAGTGCATCGACTCAGGTGTTGCCTATTAAAGGGGCTGGTAATTTCGAAGTAGTGCATCTATTTATATATTTTACGATATGCTTGTTTCAAGTACTATGAATTTATTAGGATATGAGTAGTGTACAGCTTTAATGATTATATATTCCTTCATTCTACACTGAAGAATATACACTCCCATTACAGTAGTGAAATATTTTCTATCAAAGTACAACTGTCTTAAAAAGCATTTAAATGTTAGAACAGGGGTTTATATTATCATATGTTTAAAACTTTTAAATGTCTTAATCAGAAAGTAAATATAAAGAGATCACCACACTACAATAATGCAACTTTGTGTCGCAACCGTTCCTCTCTTGTATCCTCTTAGTTTCCCTGATACAATACCTAATATAATATGCTACTACTGCATATCATAATATGATACCTACTTGTTTCCTTAGCATTAAGACAAAACATGCATCATAAATTCAAAACACATGAGTAAGAGGTTATGATTTCAAGGTGGATACAATTTCAAACATTCTTCTGATAACTTAGGTTTACAAATTTCAAACACAAATTTTGAAGATACTTACAGTGTCCCTAGTTTTTTGTTCTAATATAAATGTAATATATGGTTTTAAAATGTTGGTATATTTAGAATTTATGTATCAATTTTATGTATACGATTAGCATTCTTGCTTAAAAATAAATGTCAGCCTTTACACCATACCAGATTCTAGATTTAAAAGTAAATAAAAATTGGAAGTGTAATAACAACTAAATAACAGCTAAATAAACAAATCTAAATACCTTAATTTAAATAGCTTAAATCCATCTATAACTGCATCAAACATAGATAGTACTAGTTCAAAAGTAATAAACTAGCTGTCTGGTTCATAGCAAAGTCTAACAGGTTGAGAGGGGTAACTTCATCAAAGTAAGTTGTTCCTCCGAAATAAATTTTTAATATTGGGCAAGATCTAAGCCATTTCCGAATCCACTTTCCCTTCTTCAACCCGATTTTTCTAGACATGCTATCTTGAGTTTGCTTTGAGACCTTGTACACATCTGAAAGATATCCATCGATTATAACTATATCTGCCAAGCAAACAATTGCCATCCACATATACACAATATCATACCCTAAGGATCCACCTGTTATTCGCGTCAACAATTGAATAGAGTTGTAGAGACAAACTGTTAGGACGATCAACATACAACATACCTTTATACATAACATTTTAGAGAATACATTCCGATACTGGATACACATGAGCTGAAGTTGCCGATAAGTGAGAGGTGTAAACCTATCTGACGAGTTCCAACCGTCCCCTTCTGCCATTTGTTTCCCATAATCTGCAATATATGTCTTGAAACAATAACCATACAACAACATTTCCATACTCATGTGAAGACAGTATCCAATCGTAATAAAGCACCAGACATAAAAGGATGCCAGGCATATTCCAAGTTTTATTGCGACTTCAGAAACGCTCCAGGCTGGGTGAAGGGAATGTCCGAGATTTTGAGGGTCGCAAAGATCACTAAAAAAGTATCCCACGTATACCGGAAAGCAAGGGTTTCGTAGCATATCAAGATGATATACAATCGGCATGAGAATTCCAGTTGATGTGTTAACTATGAACAGATATTTGGTGATAATCATTCCAGTGCCATGTTTTTCATTTTGAGTTGACATGGAGTTTTCAAGAATTCTTTTCTCAAATTCAATGAAAACATTGAACAGGGCGACGACTGATTTTAGTTCTCGAACATTGACGCAATGTCCAGCAATGAGGAGGATTGAAGAGGTTACAAACATGATGCTATGTGTATTAACCATTAGAGATGTGTTCCCAGAGACTCGGAATATTTGTAGAATTGCAAAAACCGTATAAACAATTGAGAAGGCCAGATGAAAAATGTAATTGAACACTTTTTTCTTGCTCTTTACCACCATTTTGTTCTCCAGATGGTTCCATTGGAATGGTAGACTACCACACCAGTCTGTAACTTTAATATTTGAAATCACGTAGTCAAGAACCCCTTGGTGACCCAATAGAACCACAGCCATTTTTGCAAAAAGGGCAACACCAAACAAAAAATAGGATGTAAATATTTTGTAGGATTTTTATTGATAGTGGTTGTCGTCTTGATAGGTTGTAAAGACTGATAGCTACGATATGTATTTGACTCTAAAAACAAAATATTTCATATCAAGCAGAGCTTAGAGATATTTCTAGATGAGTTTTTAGATGGATTTCTAAATATTACATTTGTGAAATCTGCCCTAGTAAGCCCATTTCGAAAGGAATACATTGGGTCAGAAGACCCAAAGCCAATCATAAGTTGTTGTTAACGTAACGTAACGGGGAATTCTTAAGTTTCTTAACTGCTAAATAATTTAGTGATTTAATAGTTTTCTCGGCAGTAAGAAACCCGCTTCCTCTCTCTTTCGGATGAATGTTACACGCAAGATAGTTTTTAACGATAAATTGGACGGCTTGAAAATATTACGTAACAGTATTTGCTCCATTGAATTTGGAATGCCAGTTCTTGTATAAACAGTTGCGTTTTCGGACGGAACATAAAGTTCACGTATTAACTTTTAATAGATGTCTTGGGTTTGCAACATTGAATTTTGGAATTTTATGATGAATCATTTGTTGACTTCTAATTACATGTTATAAGTTATGACAAAGTAGAAGGCAATTTTCTGACAGAGCTTAATGATCGTAAAATGAAGCCAATCTATCCACCCATATGTTTGCCATAGTGTAAGACAAGTGAAAGCACGAGGTAAATCGTTTAAGATATACTACAAACCTTTTTACGAGTATGTAACTTGTCAACTAAATTGTTTATAACACACACGTTGTCAAAGTATGCAATTAAACTGTATATAACAGAATTACAACTAGGACGAAAGCAATGCTGTACAGTTAAGAAATATTTTCATATCGACTCAGAGCATCTACATAATAGGCAGCATTCAGTTTATGTTATATTTTTATAGTTGATATTGTTTTTTCGCGTTAAGTAGAAAATGCTCGATGTGAGTTGAAACGGCTCATTTGCCTGTTTCATCTATCAAGCTAGAATTATGTAATAAAATAGAGGGTGAGTGGGCAGGAAAGCGATTGAACGATAAGACCTGCTTTACATTCCTAACAGAAAGCAAAAATTATCAAAAAAATTAAACAACAAAATAAGGGGAATACATGAATCTAAGTCCAAGTAGTTTTTTATACGATGGACATAATTCATGACGTTACGGTTTCAATAGGCGTAGATTACTTAAGGATATAGAAAAGTCTTTGTTCTAGAATAAGTAGTCGTGAGATAGGAGATCGGTTTCGCAATAATAAGTTATCAAAACACTGATAAGTTACTATTTGGTGTCTTCGTATTCGTTTGACTTTTTTGACATGGCATTTTTAAGGACACATTAAATATTATCTTGCATTAAAATTGGCATGATGAGAGAGAACTTTCACGATGAAACTATTTTGGAGTAAAGTGTTTGTAAGTCTTTTTAAATACAGGTCTTGAAAGAGAGCACAATTCTTTTAAGCAAAATCACCTTTAGTGAAGACAGGATGCATTATCAATGTTTTATTTATGTGATACAACAGAAAAGACTCTGGTTTATGGCAGTACTGTGTCACTCTTAGAATTTATGGGTTGATTTGCAAGTTTGACAACGTTCTAAAAGCTATATTTAATTGGAATGGTTTATTGTAACGATGTTACAGGATTGATTCCGCATTCACATAAAACAAGACCCTAAAATAAAGCCTAACAATACTTGCTGGATTTTAGTTTCAGTAGCCATGCGTTTTGAAAATGTGAAAGGAGTGTGCTACTTTGTGGATGATAAATAACGATTGCTTTTCTTCAAATGTATTGTATTTATTTGTAATTATCAGAGACAACAATTTTACTATTTCCATTGGAGCTTCCGGATGCGGATGGTAGTGTCATTACTCATTATTGTGAAAGGCAATTTACTTTTAGAATGCTGGGATTTTGATTAAGACTTTCATGGAGATTATAAATAAAATAAAGGCATACATTTTTGGAGGAATGGGGTTTGACCTCAAACCACATATTTTGGTGATGTGGTAACGTAAAAATTTATGCTTCCGTTTTCATTCACATAAGGTATTTGTTTACGCACCACTAATACTTCGCATATTCCATTAAGAACAGAATGCGGTATATGCTTTCTTCAACACGGGCTCATTTATGTTAACATTAGTTATCCCTATAATGTTGGTTCAAAAAGCTGGATACGTACTCAGTTTATGCTGTGTCAAAGATTTAATGCTTCAAACAAACCGAAAATATTTAGTAAAACTATTTACTATTGCATTATAAACAAAAAATAATTGTGCATAAATTTAGCCCAATGAAATCATCTATTCCCAACACATGTTCCTAAAAGACTTTACTTTGGGTCTAGGCAAGCTGCTTCTTTGATTTTTATCAAATTCATATCGCAAGTTCATACTTTGACACTAATTTGGTTGCTTAATGCTAAAGCAATAATAAGTTAAACGACTTGTTATCTCCTTCATTCATTCGTGAACTTGAATATGAGTTCACGAGCACCAACCTCAAGAAGGTCAAATGCACTTGATAACAAGAAACGTTCCATCAGAACAAAACATTAGTAGCAATCAGGAGATGTTATGTAATAGTGAAAATATTAATACTCTAAAAAACTAATAATAAGATAAATACTATCTTATCATCCAACTGCGTAGTGGCCTTACACCTTGAGCTAGTAATTTGTCTTATAATTACAGACAATTGTGTATAAAACTGGAAGCAGTAACTTCAATGAATCTACCATGCTATTTTTATACAAGTTATGCTGCTACGCGAATCAAAGCAGCCCTATAATCAAATCATATAACAAATTTTAATGAAATCCTTATTTCATTATAACAGTTTTAATAATTTATACCGTTTTTGCGATACCCGCAGTTACGATATATCAAACTTCTAATGTGTTATTTAAATTACACATACATTGTTTGCATCAAGTACTAAATATGCATTTGTTAGGATAGGAGTATTGTAGAAATATAATAATTATTCAATTTATATCCAATTATATATTATCCTATTATAATTTATTCAATACTGAAGAAACTACCTTACCCTCTACACTTCCATCTTAATATGAAAATACAGCTGCCTTTGCAAATGCAAGATCATTCATAACATGTTACATGGATTAATTTGATGTGTTGTTTATCTTTTAGAAACTTTTAAATGACTTAATCGCAAAGTCAGGAGGCTATTTCACTACAAAATGCAACTTTGTGTCTCATCTGTCAACATTTGCTCTCTCGTATCATCTCATGCTGTGGCTAATATAAAATGATACCACTGTAAAGTATACGATATGATACCTATTGCTTCTCCAACATGCAAACAAAACATGCATCATACATTCATATCACATGAACAAGCGATAGCGATTCCAAGGTCGCTACAATTTAAAACTGATGATAAAGTAGGTTTATGAATATCAAACGCAAATTTTGAAGATGCTTGTATTGTTGATTTATACGTTCATAATTCTTGAAATCACTTTAGCTGATATTCTATTGTGTTGTTTTAACACATCTTAAAAATTTTTAACAAATTTTGGTGTCATTAGAATTTATGCATAAAATTAGCTTTCTCACACAACTACCAACACGAGTTAGCCTTAAAAGATTCAATATTTAAAAGTACAAAAAATTAAAGTAGCAATATTCTACACAATTTTCTGAAATTAGATTTCTATAATGTTTATGTGTCACATGTTCATATGTTGAATGTTAGACGCATTCGATTTTTGGGTCCATTGTTTTGAAACTCATTCAGCACTTCCACACATCTTGCTCCTATACTTAATGAAAATTGTGAAGAAAACTACATTCTTTATAGATCCAATAGAGAGTTAAATGATTCGAATTCTTAATCTACATTACATAAGTGTGTAGTGAGATAATGCGCCGTAATACATGCATGCATTTTAAAATCAGTTTCATGAAAAATGTTTCTGATGCTTAGACATTTAATTACAACTCGCTTTTACAAAGTTTCGTTCATCAATTTTCCAATTTTATTTCCGGTCCACAACTCTCCGGTGTATACGGAATCGGAGGAAGAGTATCTAAACTAACCCCAAGTTTGAATTGCCCAAGAGCCGTGTATGCATCTTGGGAAGGCGTTACGAATTCCAGTGTTTCGTTCTCCACTCTCAAATAGCCTAGACCTGTAGCGTCACCTGATGCGTAATTATCCTGGATGATATCAGTATCCCATGTGATTGAGTAAATGGAGCCACCAACATTTTTTAACCAGCCTTTGTACCACTTTCCGTAGCTCACATAGAGTTCTGTTGTGTTTTTTTGATTGTTCAACTTCTCCGAGATCTCGACATCACCTGTAAAATTAATTAATACAAGTTGAGCCCAAAATCTCGTCTATCGCGAAAAAATACGATTTTAATGCACAAACCTGAGCTACCACTCCCATACTTTCCAATAATATCACTGGTCTTTGGTGCTTGCCCTTTCGACTTGGCTTTACTCTCCTCCAGAAATCTCTGAAGACTTTTCTCCTTCTTTGCTTCCGTTTCCTTCCTACGCACTTCCTGTGTACCCATATTTTTACTTGCCGTTTCCATAGCGTTAGGTGTTCCCTTTAAAACTTCAAAGATGAATGTGTGCAATACTGTAGGTTCCACAAGAAGCGGCCCTTCATTTGTACTTGTGAAAATTGCAAGATTCTGCGATGGGAATAAAGACATCAAGGTACGATACGGTGGGAATAAACCAGTGTGATAGATATACTGCCAGCCATCGTAGGAACCTAACGCTAGACCAAGACCATAACCAAATGTGGCGACAACGAGCTCATCTTCAGAGGATTTGGATTTCACAGAGGTCATCAAATTAGATGGTTTTGTCATCCATGACATGACCTCCTGAAAAAAGTTTTAAATTAAAATAATATGTGGTTCAGGATGTATGAATGTATGTATGAGCATGAAATGGAGAATTGTCTACTCACCGCAGGTACAATCTGTTTCCCGTCCAAATTCCCTTTGTTCAAATGGAACCTCATGTACTTCACCATATCGTCAGGAGTCGCATACATACCACCCGCTGGGTTGCTCACTGTAACTCGTCTGTTTACAAATTTTGCCAATTAATGTCATAAACCTAACCACATACAATGTGTGAACAAAATTAATGGAAAATCTAGATCCTCATACTTTATCAGATCTCTGTTGATAGGATGGCTGACATTGTCCAGCATATAGTAAGGCTGCGCTCTGAAAGGCATGTTGGGAAAGTCATCCGCTTTACTTACCAAGCTTGAATTGTGCATACCAATGTCTTGGAGTAAACTGTCGATCTGAAAGTTTTAGTAAAAACTGTTAATTTCAGAATAGAATTATGCACTTTCACTTTAATGCAGACATGGATATTTCCCAGGGTTTTGATTCAAAAACCCGTGGGCACGGGTAGTAACGGCTTTTAATGGGTTTAAATGGGTTTTGTGGGTTTTAATGGTTCTATAAATGCATTAATTTGAATGTGCTTTTGGCGGGTTTTCAATGGCACCATATGAATGCATGTTACTCCTATTTAAACCCAAAACCCACTAAAATCAAGTGATAAATGGGTACGTTAAAATACGGGTTAAATTCAACTTCCCAGCCCGCGATATAACCCGGAGCCATGTCTGAAAGGCTTGCATGTGCTTTTGGAAACAAAAATATTATGGGACTCCAGGTCCCATCGCCGTAAAATTTCTAACAATCCCCCATGACAAGTATTACTTGGGTCACGCGCTGAATGCTTGTAAGTAACAGACATAACTCGCACAATACATGAATAGCAAGAAATATTTAGGCATGGGAGGTTAACCATCACAAACAATATTTCTGAGGGGGCGTTTGTTTCAACTATACGGTGATGGGACTTACCACAGAAATTTCATTACTAAAAGCCCTGTCTTTCTTCTAACCAGGCAAGATTCCATATTCCATGAAGACTGCTTTTCTTCACGTTTTTTGAGTCAAATATTTAGAAATGGTAACTTTTTTTATGGAACGCCCACTTGTCTAAAACTTTCACTTACAGTAGTTTTAGTGATGAGAATATACAAATTCTTGATTGTTTGATTTTTTTGGGAACATGTATTTCTTGAACTTACGTTTTAGTGAAACCATTTGTAAGTGCTTATTTTTCGGGAAGTTTACAGTGAAGTTTAAACTTACTTGGCTTTGCTTCTGAGCTTGGCACAACTCGTTCATTATTACAAAACATTTTGTATTTGTGAACTTCACCCGAAAAATTCTGCAATCAATTAAAACTGTAAATAAATCCATTACATTTTTTGTAAATCGAGTAATTACTTCAAGGAAAACTATATGTTAGGCTCTTACTGCAATAATTCGTTCGTTAAGCTCTCGTTTTTCACCTTGGTAGGTAAATAATAGTATCTCACAGTCACTACGCAAAACAATCGACTTTATGGAGTGCCTGCAAAGGGACGGGATCTCAGGGTAACCATTCCAATATGGCCCACATAAAAGTTTCAAATACGGGGAATCGCAGCTATCACAACCTGCGTTAACGTAAGCCAGTCCACATATTTTACCACTCTTGGGAACAATCACATCTGAACACTTGCAACCCTAATAATTAAAAACATGCCAATTTTAAAACAACAGAATTGTAAATGTGAATATTAATATTTCCACATGTAAATAGTTACCCGAGAACAAGTACAGTTGGCTGAGCGAACATAAGGTAGTATTTGAGATGTCGTGTGTTTTCCTGCAGGAAGTGATTTACAGATTCCATCCATGTATGCTTGACTGCAAATGCTCATGGTGCAGTTATCTTCCACTTCAATTGATCCTGTATTCCACCATCCGTCACACGCTACGCGGTAGTCTTTTTTTAAATTTATGGACTGATCAAAGTCTTTTAAATCAAAATTTTCTCCTTGAAAATCATTTTCAGAGTACATAGTTCCACATGGCGCTTCTTTGACAAATGCCTGACCTTGAGCTCCTTTACATGAAATATGCACAAGAAGAACTATGAGGAAGCCACGATTAAACTGGGCTTTCAAACTTTTTAAGGGCATTGCTATGCCAGAATACATGATTCGTGATGACACGCAAACTGTGGTTTCTGATAAAATACTACATCAAAATCAATCAGTGTATTAAAAGTTCATGTAAGTCGACAATTTTGTTGCACAAATATTGATAATGAGGCAATTTTGGCAACTAGTTAAAAAACTGAAAACATTCAGGAGCAAAGATCCTCTGACACGCGGCTAATCTTTCATTTCTACCAAGCCAAATTAAGTATTGGCCTTTGTTTTGTTGACAAAAAAGTTTGTGTTTTCTTCTTCAAATTTTAATTCCTTCTTGATTGTCTGTTTTTGATAATCATAAAACTCAAATAAATTTCCACATATACACTTTTTTGCATTTAAAGACACGACTTCAATATTTCTAAAACCTTTTCATGACTGGAACTAATTGATTGCAAATATTTTGTATGACACTTATTCCTGCTCGAAGAAGTATGGTCTACAGATGGTCTCATTTTGCTGCATCAGTTCATTCAGTTCATGCCTGTAAATCGTACACACATTTTAATACATTTTTAAATTCCCTAAGCTTCTCATATATGTATTTATAAGATTATTAATGAGATTGAATGAAGGTATTAGTAGCTCAATTGAGGCAATGTCTTCTTTATTAATTAATTGCATAGTTATTGGTTTTCATAGCAGCTGTTGGCAAAGGAATGTTTTTACATGGCAATAATACTGAGCATCCTTAGAAAATGCTTAGTATGAGAAGCTTGGGGACATTACAAGTTTAAGGTCACTGTAGATCAAGCGGAGGATTTATGTTTGTATCAAAAACTACGTCAACAAATTGTATTACCAAATTGAAAGTAAATTCCAGGTTAAATTAATCCTGACTTGTGAATCTTGTGATTCTTGTTAATATGATAAAAACTGTGGAGAATAATAAATCGCTGTAAATAAGATAGAGACGTCACTATTGTAGGAATTAGGATGATAATAATCAATAATGATCATGGAAAACGATGATTCGTATTCATGATTCATGATGATATTGATTTGTTAGGACGACGACAAGTGGTATTTAGGGAGAAAAAATTATGATTTTGTGGTTTCGCACCATTTCCTGCCAGGGGATTCTATCTACGCAAAAACATTTTATAGCAAAATGATGCACTCAGCCAGGCCGTTTGAATGTCATATGTTGTCATTTTAAAAAAGTTGATAGCCTCTTACCCATGGGGAAGGGATTACAGAAGAATCAGTACAAGCGTTCGTGAGTTATCGTGTTGAATGACGGACAAACAAACATAAAGTCAACACTTGCTTTCGCAGATGCTTATGCCGTAATAAATCTTAATGTGAGTCATACTTTCATACGTTTATACTAAGAACCCTTCTAAAAAATAAAGCAACAATGTACTAAACTTACTGTAGGAACAGAGAGTGCCTACCACCATACATGGTGCTCATTCTGAGGTCCATGCAATTCTGCTTCACAAATGTGGTGGTTTTTTTTATCTTACTTTACATAAATGAATGAGAGGGGGTAATAATCAAAATGCATTTTGAATTTTTTGATGAAAACTTTCAAGATATGACTAATGATTGAACAGCGATTAATTACAATTAACTACCGCATGTTGCAGCTAAATCGATAATATTAGGGACCGGCATGTCTGAATACAGTATTAAAAATCAAAAGCTTGAAAATACTATGCTTTTTTAATGCTTGAGGGGCAGAAATACCGCTGAAGAACTTGGCAAGCTCCATATTAAAGCGGTCTAAAAACTTTCCCAATAGATCGTTTGAACTCAAAAATTTATGCATTAAACTTATTTGAACAAAGTTAGTTTTTAGTGCTCTTTCAAATCATATGACGAATATTCATATTCATTAATGTACTTAAATTTAGTGCGTATTTTAAATATAGTGGCTTTGTTTATGAGAACCCTCTTATACTTACGCAAGTTAATATATTATTATATATTTGTATGCATATATGAACCAAACAGTTGAAAAAAGAACCATAATGATTCGGGTTTGAATGTGCCAGCATGTTGTAAATGTTTTACTTGACTCCAATTATTATGATAGGTATTATGACCCCAAATCTTAACAGATGCGACACTTGAAAGTTAATAAGGTGAATACTAAATTTAAAACCTGAATCATGGTATCATTAATTTCTATTTATCGTAACTGACATGGACTCTCCCAAAAGAATTTACACCATATTGCTTCATAAAAATTTTCCGACTCAAGATTCTCACAAATACATTGATACAAGTGATGTTAATTTTAAACATTCTAGTCATTGCGGCTTAGTCTTACAAGCAATGCCTCACAATAGTAAATCGCCAATTTAATTAAACCTGGTTGTTTAATGTCAGTTTTTAGTTTAATTAAGATGGTGATAACCGTTTTCCCAAATGGAAGTATTTATGACCTATACGAAAGGTTTTTAGTAGATTCAAAGAAATCCAACTTCTTTAAGTTGGGTTTTATATGTGCCCTCACCACAAAAACTATTGCAAATGGTTTCTGATTTTGCTCTTTAAGAATGCAATATCGGCTCTAGACATCACAAACATTACAAGTGAAAAACTACGACATCTCAATACCTCACAAGTAAAAAAGTACAACATCTCAATGCCTTGCAAGTGATTTTTTTGAGAAAATGAGTCACTATGTGCATCTCAAAGAGCAAAAAATTTCATTTCGATTGGTGTTTGTATCATCTCTCCAGCTTATAGGTGGCGGAAAATACAAACCCCTGAATTCGACCAAGCGCTTTCTGGGTATAAAAGTCATCCTAGCAATTCTTTACTAACTCAAGATTATGAATGAACAACGAAAAACAAATTATATGGCTGAAATCAGATTCGCTTTTTCATAATAACATATAATCGAGAACTTAACATGGCATCAATACTTTGTTTTAAATATGACAAACTTATTGATGTTGCATTTGTTCATAAAATCAACATAAAAGAAAAGCATCATTACTTAAAACATAATTTTTTCACTTGTGAGGTATTGGGATGTTGTGGTTTGTTTTATGTGAGGTATTGAGACGTCGTACTTTTTCACTTGTAATGTTTGGGATGTCTAGAGCCGATATACTGATTTTGAGTCAAGTAGTTAGAAAAAGGATCAATAAAAGGCAGAGTTATATGGTTTTTAAAATCAACTTGATCTTTTAAGCAACCAGATTGTCAGTAGCCCATGAAATCAATATATTGATGACTCATTGATAATAAAAAACCATGTCTAGCAAAACACATGATTAGTTTAACTCAAATTATGGCACACAACGGGATAATATTTTTGGTAAAAGCAAAATGAACAAACTTTAACTATGTTTTTTATATCTAGCCAACCAAATGGTTTTAATATGAGCCCTAAATGCTTTCATTTGGGAAAACGGTTATCACCATCATAATGAACATTAAAAACTGATTTTATACAAACCAGCATCGATTCAATTGGCGATTTACTATTGTGAGACCTTGCTTGTTAGTCATAATATATGTGTGAATTTTCACCTTCAGAACATGATTTTGTAGGTCAGATTATCGTTTTGGTAATGACCTAAAGATACCGTGGAGGTTCAAACACATTTTTCTTTCATACTTGCTATTTTATCTTTAAAATAGATAATTTATACTAATAATGCGCTTCATAAATCTTAAAGGATTTTCACCGGGGATGGATGGATAAGGATTGAGTTGATGATAAGTGACCAAGTAATATATAAATCTGAGAACAACTCCTGAAATGAATAATAAAGCCTATTTTTTGTGTGCGTATTTTCATCTCTTAATGCTCCACAAATTAATTTTTAAAAACTTTATTTAATGTGAAAGAAAGCGACTACTGACCGTGAGGTCAAAAACTATTTTGAAAGATTTGAATCAAGGATTTTTTTGCAGAAGCGGTGACAGTAAGATGGTTAGTATGCACAGCTTTGTATGAAAGCAATAAAATTATTATAAGTTTATCATCGCAATAGCTAGTACAAGATTACAGTCAGGAATGTATTACAAAAACTTGTTTGGATTAGAAGCTAAAGAAGATAAATATAAGCTTGTTCATATGCGTCATACGCATGTGTTGTATATTTGTTCACAGGTTAAGATTAGTACAGCTTACTTAACTTGCATTCCGTCAAAATCAGGTCAATGTGTGATGTTATCTGCCACAATAATTTGTCTTACCATTCATTTCGAACGAACTCAGAAATGAATGAAAACTAATCTACTACTCACGAGGAAATCTCTACTTATATTCATTCAAACATTCTTATTTACATTAAGAGTAAAAAGTATAACTTAAAAATAGTGGATTTAATTGTCATGTTTTTTAAATAAGCATGTTATTCTCTCTAATTCTGGAATTCTTAGAAATCATGTCAAATATTGTTCCAAAATTTGCAAATTCATTTTGGCTGGTAGAACGTTTCTAGTTTGCCGCATGACTCACAATGTCATACATTTAAATTGCCCTTATGTTGCTTCATGAAATAAATATTTGGTATTTTGTCTTACAACGCCACTTAAGTCATAATGCCTGGCTTTTATGATTTTTGCTTTAGAAGTAGCTGGATTTTGCAGAATTTGGTGTTAAAAGAGTAACACACAAGAAGAGTTCCTTGTGAATTCTTAACATCACCAAATCTATTAAATATTACATGAATTAACTTGCTCTGCAGAATGCAATTTTTGCAGTTGTTCTGTGGAAACCAGAAATACACAGCATAAGAGATTTACGTGAGCAGGTCAGTTGGGATTTGGTGTCACTCCTTTAGTTATAGACCACACATAGGGCAAATCTAATAGATTAGCATAAAATTACATATATGAACATATTGGAGCAAAAACTTTTGTTTTGACAAATGTTTATAGTTTGAGTCACTTTTTAGGATGCATAAGACACCCGGTTTACGATTAGTTCAGTTCTTTTGGTTTATTTTTCTACTTTCACTTGCATCGAGCCGAGTGAGTGGGAACCTCCACTGGGACAGAATTTGTGGAACATTTTTCTCCGAAATCCACATGTTTGGAAATAGGTTTGTGTTGAGAGATGGAGACCAATCTGTGAACACGAAGAGAGACTATCGTGACTTGAAAAATGGCTGGGGCAATACGGGTTCAATTCGAGTTGAAGAAAACTGCATACTAAGCGCTTGTACGGACACCTACTTTGAGGGAAATTGCCAATCATATCATCCCGGGGACCACACTGGCACACAATTTCAATCAGCGTCATGCACATGCACCGGAGTAATTTTTATTTTTGTTCACAGACACTCAATTTAGAAATACAAAAGTTTCAGTGAATCAAATTCGTGTTTCTAGAACTGCAAGTGTGAAGATGTAGTCATCTTAAAAAACCCCGAAACTTGTGGAAGAGCTTACGTTAACAAAACTTGTAACGAGTGTTCCTCACCCTACATTCAACTACGCTATGGGCAGCACTGGTGGGACTTTCATCCAGAGTACACAGAATCAGTGACATCCATTGCAATTCGCAGTGGTTGTAACTTAACGACATATACCCAGCATCTCAGAGAGGGAGAAAGCAGTATAATCACTGGTACAGTCATTCAGGTAAATTATACAGGAAAAATTACCTACATATGAATCAACATTTATTCCGAATTAGTAAATCCATTTATTGCTCAAAAGGCTCTCGTATTACAGGACTTTCAAGGAAGAATCGGAATCTATGAATGCAAATGCGACGATAATGCATACAACCCTCCAGGCTCCACCCCCGGTACTCCAGGTAAAATTTTATGCAATATTTATCATATAAGAATTATTATTTGACATTTTCATATAAAAAATAATTTTTCTGTAGTTTTCCGCCCCATAAATCTTCCAAGGTCTATAAATGAACTACTTGAGTTAACTTCCTGGAATGCTACCCTTCCAAGTCATCCTGGAATCAACGCTGCAAAAGCCTCATTCCAAAGTGGGCGTTCGAATCGAAACACCTACATTTTACTCATTGGATCTACCGATCCAGTATGTGATTCATGTGATCTGTTTTTCTTCAAGTTGACCAAATAATATGCATTTGACTTTGAAGGCTTAACTTTAAGCGTTGCTAAAAGGCTGCTGCTCATTTCTGCGAATCTTGCCTTTATCATAATATGTTAACTATAAATTGCAAGAAGAAATTTGATAGCTTGTACTCACAATTTCAAATATTTCTTTATGAGGACTACGTAGGGATCATTTTGGTTCAACCGGAAAACAAAGCGTTTAAAAATATACACACTGATCTAATGTGCATTAAATATTTATTGAACATGCTTTGCGTTGTGATGGTATAACTATAAATTTCCATTACAAATTTTCCAAACAAATTTCCCTTTATTGAAGCGGTTGTTCATATGAATTCTAAATGCGAATATATTATTGTATGTACTGACAATGCTAACCTTATTTTCAGGCAAATGTTGGACTTTTTCGAGGTTGTTCTGGCTTCCTGGATCAAATTAGGTAGTTGAAAAACTAATGAATAAATAATAAAACATTGCATACTTTACTTTTTATTAAATAATCTTCATTGACGTTTGAGGCACAAAATTGGCACCAACTTTTGTCTACTCTTTAGACACTGCATCAATACCCAAGAATTGTCATTTAAAATAACATTTATTTCTGTAGTGAATGCCGTGTCGCTTTGAATGTACTGGAGTTAGGCATTTTGAATGTACAGCTACGAACAATTTGGGTTCCGTTCTATACAAAATATGGGAGTGATTCCCAGTGGGTGGCTACATTAGACAAGTATCTGTCAACGCACGAAGACCTCAAGGACTCCATTCCAAACGCTGTCATTGTCTATCATTACCCCATGCACGACCC
>JAQIXX010004191.1:0-17016 GCA_034700605.1 Willowsia nigromaculata
CTAGTACGCTCCGCTTCCACAAGTAGATTTGAAATGATTCGACAGGATTCACAGGCCAGCACTACCTCATCTCTTGGTGGTGGAACTATGAGCGAAGAAGATGAAAGTGACAGGAGATCGATTCGCAAGCGAAAGCGTCGTATTCTTTTCACCAAAGCTCAAACTAATGAACTCGAGAGAAAGTTTCGTCAACAGCGTTACCTATCTGCGCCCGAAAGGGAACAGTTGGCGTCACTTATTCACTTGACGCCGACACAAGTCAAAATTTGGTTTCAGAATCACCGTTACAAGACGAAAGTGTAAGCGATAGCATCTTTTTAAGCATGTTTGTCTTCCAGATACGGTAGTATTACATTGCCCCAAAACTTAACTTATTTTCGATTTATTAATACTATCGCAGTATGCAAGAAGCAGCTGGAAAAGGAAAAAAGAGAGATTCTCCAGACATACCTCATCAAGAACCCTGGGCAATCACATCAACTGATAACCGAGATAAACTTTCGTTTTCTGCTCAACTAGCAAACTCTCTTAGCAGTAATAATTCTAATAATAACAATAGTAGTAGGGAATGGACTGCTCAATAATTCAAACATTATAACAGATGCAAAATATGATGAATACTAAACTTTTGTGCAGCATCATTAAGAAATTAAATTGTGATCTCTTCACGCATTACCCCATTTCATAGTTCTTATTCATACAATGTTGACTTATCATCACCATAATTATTGCAGGCACCATACAACTATTTTCATTTCATGCTCATGTTTGATTTAATGCTCTTGAAATGTTGATGCACATAAACTATACGAAATGCTATGTTTTTAGTGCTTCCGCTCGTCGCGGAATCTTTTTTATTTTCTCTTCTCATTTCATGACTCGATGAATTCTAATAAAACAACATTAACGAACTTTGACATTAACAATAAAAGGAATTCAATCCCAGGGAAAGGAAATCGGCATCCAGCTACCGTCATTCATAATCTATCCCATAAACCTACAACTAATACAATAAACAAAAATCTAAATGATATAATTTGAAAGTGTTCAAAATCCAAAATCAAACCATACTTGCGCAATCATGTATTCTACGTCTTTGCGTATCTTTCGTTCATTTTCATACAAAAAATTGGAATATTTATACATTAAACTATAAAGTAAACCTTTTAAAGAAGCAGAAGCAATTAAATTATGTAAGTTTTGACGAACTATCAAATGACATTCTGTATTCATTTCCTATTCTCATTCGGAAAGTTGGAGTTATCGCATTCCTTTTGTTGGCGACACACAAGTAAAGAACTTAAATTAAACAAGTAGCAAATAATCATAACATTACAAGATAATTTCTTCTTCCCATTCTCATTATTATTATATCACTAAAGTTGAAAGTCACACCAGAATGAATATTTGTAACGTCATGCGTGACGGAATATTTGATTCAACAAAAATTATCATGACACTGTTACTCCTCTACTGCGGGAAATGGTAAACACAAGTCAAAATAAATGACCAGTAACATTAAAGAGAAAGTAGATAATTGTTAGACTGTATAATTTTGCATATTTATATAATATGTAGGTATCTTCGTCTTGTATTAAATATTATTCGTAGCAATTATAAAAACGTTCTATTGGAATAGGCTTATTGGGTTCCAGCATTCGGATAAATAATGTCATAATGACCAGGACGATACAGTAGGTGAATTGAAGGTGGAAGAGAGTCAGGGAAATCATGGTTGCCCCCTAAGCCACGGTCCATGTATATAATACGAACACCTATTCCAAGAGCGGAGGTAAGGGCGATTATGTGAATGTGATCACTTTCCTTATACATCGGTTCAACTTCCAGTTGGCAAAAATCCTCTAGCGACTGCTCTCCATCAATAAAGTTTACATAAAAGTCTCGACCTTTCCTCAGTTCGGCGGAAGTCAAAATTCTGAGATAAACAACCAAATAGTCAGCCATACTCTGCTGGTTAAGTTGGTCAAAAAGTTCTTGCGCTGTCATTCCTTGTCCAACTTTATCGACAACCTTTGGAGAATCAGAGGAAAATCATCATGCGTGTAAACATTTGAACAAACCGAAATATGGATAAGTTGACATAGATTTCTCTGCTATTTCAGCTTACCTCTAAAAAGTTGTCATAAAAATCGTCAACAGTAAATTGCGTAAATCCTGCCGCTGCCAAAATATCCTTTGATGCAACTAGTTTCTCACGAAAGACTTTGAATTCATCCTCCTTCCCTACCAGTCTTTCCAGCGCTGCATAACAAAAGGCTCTAAAGAAACAGTTCCCATCAGGTCTAGTTCGACGCATGGACTTGTAAGTTGCAGATATCTCCTCAACTTTCTTCTGGTACACCGGATCCGTAGCATACTCACACTTCAGAACACATAAGTCTTCCTTCTGACGAACCAGAGGGATGGTCGCAGAAATCTACAAAATAATAAGTCATCTTTAGTCTCTAATCATTACTGCCACTACAGTTTTTAAATGACTCATTAGTGCAAAATTCAACATTTCAAATTAAAACCACCATACCTCCTTGTCTATTGCCTCTTGCTGCTTCATCACAAGTTCATCGTGGAGCGCGTTGCTGTCAATCTCTTGCTGTTGCTGCTGCGGCACCGGAACTCCGGCATCTTCTCCGTTTGTCGTAGGAGCTTCGTCAGCCATGCTTATTCCTCCCACTAAAATATTTAAACAAATCTTTAGGATCAATTTAATCTCACTTTCTTTACAAATTAATATAACTAATTTATTCTAATGACTAGTCACATGTATGCAGTGTTCTGTCACAGCTGACAGTTGTCACAAAAACTGATGTATCGCTGCCAAAAAATGTCAAAACATTTAATCCTACCTTGCAAGGGCGTTTCGCTGTCAGCCGGTGGTTGTTGTTGTCCTTTCAGCACAGCGTCTGTTTAATCACTCTAGACCTGCCTCACTCAAAATTATATTTAACTTTTACAGTATAAACTACTAAATGTGAGAAAAAAGGTGAAACTCACTAATTTTCAAGTGGTGATAGTGCCGATAAAATTTAATGTGATCTCTGGATTCCGCCGCGACTTCACCAACCAACAAAATTGTTGTGTATACAAGTTGTTAGTGTTGAGATGATGAGGAAAATGAAAGTTGTCAATTTCAAAACTTGTTTTACTCTGCTGGGGAAAAGTGAGACAAAATTCTTAATAGATTGTTGTGGGGTGGGATATTTTGGTCTACCGGCTGCTCTCAAAACACAGAAGAGAATAGGAGATGGGTGAGCACATCTGACTCCGTGTTATTGACAGTCTTCGTGCAAAAACAGATTTCGTTGACGTGGACTTCTCAGAAAGAGGAGAAGGGATAATTCAATAAGCAGTCATATAACTCAATTAATTGGATATTCGGGTAAGAAGATTTATAAATATTTTTATTGAAAATTATGGTAGAATTATCTTTGAAACAGGTGTGTACCAAAAATTTGCATTTAATGCATTTAGGTGTGTTAAATCGTTCCTCGTTCCTATAATAATGGCAAATATGGTTCAATTATTTTTGCAGATAAGCTGAAGCTGGTCTATTTAAGGACTTGTCGGTACGGTTGAGTTAAGAAGAACGAATTATTGTAATTGGAAACAAGGATGAATTTCAAGCGAGATAAAAAGGAGGAGGAAGGAGGTATGCATTCGTAAAGCGATGATCATAACCTGTTGTAAAATGTTGACTGATAAGCCAAGTAATCGATAACTTATTTTTTATGCTGTGTGTTGGTTTGATAATTAGGAGAGTCCTCGAATCCATTTGGGAATTTGGAGAAGACGACGGTTTTGCAGGAAGCGAGGGCGTTTAACGATACGCTGATAAATCCAAGAAAATGCACGCTAATCTTGTCCAAGGTTCTGTATCTCTTGAATCAAGGGGAGCTTTTCAATACAACAGAAGCGACGGAAACGTTCTTTGCGATAACAAAGCTGTTCCAGTCTAAGGACCCGATTCTCCGGAGAATGGTGTATTTGGGGATCAAGGAATTGAGCCATATTGCAGAGGATGTGATCATCGTCACTTCCTCATTGACAAAGGATATGACGGGAAAAGAGGATTTATATCGGGGCGCTGCAATTCGAGCATTATGCACAATCACGGATGTAAGCGCATTTCTAATCTTCCTTTCAAGTATACACTAGCAAAATAATCAGTTCAATTAAATTGAATTTTGATATGCATGTGATTTTACAGGCATCGATGCTACAAGCTCTTGAACGATATTTGAAGCAAGCTATTGTTGATAAACTTCCACATGTAAGCAGTGCTGCTCTGGTACGTTCATACCATCTGTCTACGGGAAGTGGGGAGCTTGTCAAAAGATGGGTATCCGAAGTTCAAGAAGCCTTGAATTCTGATAAGTAAGATATGACATTTTTACAAGTACATAAATATGTAGTTGAAGCCGCCTCCTAATTTACATCTTTTATTTCTAGCGTTATGGTTCAATACCATGCTCTCGGAGTTTTGTACCATATTCGGAAAGTAGATCGACTAGCAGTGACTAAGCTGGTTACACGACTAACCAAATCACACATGAAATCTCCATTTGCAGTTTCTCTGCTGGTAAACGTCTCACTAATCGCTGCGTCATTCATTTAGTTTAACTAATTAGATTTAGATTAAAATATGTCAATAATGTTTCGTCAATATTCAGATTCGTATTGCTGCCAAATTGGTTGATGAAGAGGAGAAGCCCTTAGATTCTCCATTTTTCGATTTCTTGGAGTCATGTCTGCGACACAAGTCTGAGTTGGTAATTTTTGAAGCAGCTCATGCAATCATCAACTTGAAGAACGTGACTCCACGAGAAATCAATCCTGCAGTGAGCGTTCTTCAACTATTCTGCTCCAGCCCAAAACCAGCATTGCGATTTGCCGCTGTGAGGACACTCAATAAGGTAAGTTCTTACTTTTAAGACGATGATTCAGGGATTGAGGGTGACTTATCATTGATCTTGATGTGTTTCGGTTCGTTCATACAGGTGGCGATTTCCCATCCGACTTCGGTAACAAACTGTAATGTGGATCTTGAGAATTTGATCACAGATTCCAACAGGTCCATCGCAACGCTTGCGATCACCACTTTGTTGAAAACTGGAGCCGAGTCTTCTATTGACAGACTAATGAAGCAAATTGCTTCTTTCGTTTCTGAAATTTCTGATGAATTTAAAGTGGTCGTTGTGCAGGCTATCAAGTCATTGTGCTTGAAGTTTCCCAGAAAACATGCCACGCTCATGTCGTTCTTGTCGGCTTTGTTGAGGGATGAAGGTGGTCTCGAATACAAGGCTGCCATTGCAGATACAATCATAACTATCATTGAAGAAAATCCAGAAGCAAAGGAAACAGGTATTTAGCATTGCAATAATGAAGGCTTGAATTTATAAACATTTTAACTAACTGGCTAACGACATTTTACTATATCTCAGGACTTGCCCATTTGAGCGAATTTATCGAAGACTGTGAGCACACCAGTCTCGCTGTTCGAATCCTCAATCTGCTCGGAAAGGAAGGACCTAAAACAAAGCAGCCGTCCAAGTACATTCGCTACATCTACAATCGGGTTATTCTAGAACAAGCTCCAGTTCGAGCTGCTGCAGTCTCTGCCTTGGCCCAATTTGCAGCACATTGTCCAAATCTTCTGCCAAACATTTTGGTTTTGTTGATGGTAAGCTAAGCTACTGACACTGATTTGAATTTCCCACTAGTAGCTATTGGAATTGGTTAATTACCATTATGGTTTATCTTTCAGCGCTGCCAAATGGATTCTGACGATGAAGTTCGAGATCGGGCTACCCTATACTACCAGCTGCTTTCTACTGGCGAGAAGTCCCTCACAAACCAGTACATTCTAAACAATCTGAACTCTTCCGTGGTTGCTCTTGAAAAGGCCCTTGGCAGCTACTTGCAGGGTCCAACTGATACACCGTTTGACATCAAAACGGTTCCTCTGGCTTCCGTTGCAAGTGATGAAATGAAACCAGCCGTAGCTGCTCCTGGAGTTCTGAAGACAAAACCGATCGAGCCCAAGAAGGCTCCTGTGAAAGAAATATCATTCCTGGATGAAATTGCGAACACACCAGAGTTGTCTCGTCTTCAACTGGGAGGACTATTCAAAACGTGCACCAAGCAGCCACTAACAGAATCGGAAACCGAATACGTCGTCTCTTGCACCAAACATGTGTTTAATAATCACTTGGTCATGCAATTTCACGTGCAAAATACTTTGCCAGATCAGTTACTGGAGAATGTTAAAGTCCAATTGGACGTTCCGGATGGATTTTCTCAAGTGGCTGTAGTTCCTATTCCGAAATTACCGTATGGAACTCCTTCAAACACTTACTGTGTTTTAGCATGGCCTGAGGATTTGGAAGTCGCTTCTGGAGCCACAATTGGTGCTACTTTAAAGTTTATCGTGAAGGATTGTGATCCTGAAACTGGGGTTCCGGATTCAGATGAAGGATATGATGATGAATATGTGGTATGTAAATCAAAGTAAAGTCTGCAATTATGTTGGCATTTAAAAAAAACAATCTAAAGCAAATTATTTTTAATAGCTTGAAGACGTTGATGTTAACTTGAATGACCACATCTTTGGTGTGACTCGTCCCAACTTTGCTGCGTCATGGGATGAAATCACAACAGAACGGGAGGAAACATACGCCCTTTCAAATGCAAACACTATACCAGAAGCAGTTAAAAATATAATTGATTTTCTGGGAATGCATCCATGCGATAGATCCGATCGAGTGCCGGAAGGAAAAAGTAGTCATGCGGTTGCTCTTGCAGGTTTGACAGATAACTGTTTTTGTCGAAGCAACAATAAAACAAGATATATGAGAGAAAAAATAATAATTAAAAAAAATATATTTCTTTTAGGTGTATTCCGTGGTGGAGTTGAAGTCTTAGCACAGGCCAAATTGGTGTTGTCTGATGGAGTTAATCTTCAACTCACTGTCCGCGCACAAGATGAGCTTGTGGCAGAGTTAATCACTGCATCCGTTGGATAAAAACGATGATAGAAATACATATTAATATATTGTGTTTAATGCCTTCAGGTTGCAAATATGCAACAAAATGATTTTCACATGATTATATAACATTGAAACATGTCTTTATTTATAACTCATTCTATTTACTAGTATATTGCTGGGGTCGTTGTTGGGATTATTGCATTGCGTAGTTGTAGATTACCATGAATGATTCTGATTGAAATAAAAGTAAACATTCACAAATTTTTTTTCGGTTGATCATCGTAAGAAAAAAGTTTGTACCATTTTTATTACTTCTCATTTCATGTATAAATGATTAGCATTTCAAGCTTTTGTCCTTAATAGCTACGATAATTACAAAAATGTAGAAAGTAACTCATAATACTAATTGAATGCACTAAAATATAAGCACAAAATTCTAACGTTTTGCAAAGTACAAATACGATGTTGAAAAAACAAAAATCTCACCATATCACTCCGGTATGTCATCAAATCTTAATCAAATAGAATCAATACACTTAACTTAGTTTGTTATTGCTCGTTATAATCAGGATAATCTTTAGTTAATGATGATTTTAAAGTGACACGAATATTTTACAGTAAAGCACATCAAGTTCATGTGTCATTTCTATCTATTTGGATGGATGGTAATTTGAAACGAGTTTTGAAAAATCGATTTCTTTGTATTTTTTAAATAAAGTATTATTCATAAGCACTTTGAAGTAAAACCACTGAAATAGGAAACTTAGAGGAAAAGGCACCGATAAAAGTTTTCAAGACTGAGTGTCTTCAAGGGTATGAGATAAGATTAAGATGATTAACAATTCTTTTATTGAATTAATAATATCATGCAGCATTCCTTCGAACGATTTCAAAGGTACCACAGAGTTTTAGTTTAGTTTATATTTAAAAATTTACAGTACGTAAAGAGGACGGAGAACCTGCGTGCGTTTTATCCTCTTTAAATACATAACGAACAGTTTGTTGTTTCAAATACGATATGATTGGTTTGATAAATTGATTAATGTTCTAGTTATAAGTTAATTATTATATTAGATGATTTTTCGTTATAAAGGAATATTAAGAAGTAAAAAAGATTGAAAGTTGCATGGGCATGTTTTTTAATGTTTTTTGATAGTCAACAAAGTGAAAATTTCCGAGTTATTGGCAAACAGTATCGCAAATACCATAATGATTATGATAACGATTGCTTGAGGAGTGGTTCATTTACAAAATGTGATGAATTAAGGATATTTTAAACTTTTGTTTCGTGCGATCTGCGATCTACCGTGCTATTACAAGTTAGAGGAAGACAATTCTGCCTTTTAAACATTAGTATGAGATAATTTTGTTTTTTACAAATTGAAGTGCAAATCTAAGATCTATCTTCACACTGCATGTATTATTGAACGAAATAAAATTAGGGATGCTGACCCTGAAAAATACTGTTTGAACATTCTAAACATAAATTTGTTCTTCTGTAATTTGTTAATTTCTCAATACATAATATACTGTATTCCTTTTGAACTTTGCTGTTTTAGTAAGAGAAAAAATGTTACTTTACAAAGATACGTAAAAAATCTTAAGGTAATTCTTATGTCATATATTACTACACAAAATATACAAAGTATGAACTTACGAAATGGTAAAGTGGTTCTTAAAGCTTGATTTAAGGTGGAAGTAAATTATTTTTTAAATTACAGAAATGCAATACACATAATACAAAAAAACATTGGAATTTGTTACTGATTTTTTGATATAACTGGTAAAAACCCTACATGTTTCGGAGATTCTAAATTAACACACACATTTCTCAAAAATGAACACATACAGCTTAATCACATATCTCTAAATAATTTTATAATACATTTGTCCTTTAAAATCTCTTCTTTATGTACATTTTAACATTACGGCCTTTTCATGTACATTTTTATAGGAATTTGGTAACATTTAACCGGATTCTAAACGAGGTAGTTTCGTTAATAAGGGTTTAGCAGTCTTCTTCACCATTGTCTTCCTGCCCTTCTACTGTATGCATTAACCATTCTTTAAACTTTATGAATTGGTCTTGCGTGGAATGAGACTCTACTTGAAGACGACGGTTCTCCTCTTGTAAATTTGCTACCTTTTCGGCTAAAACTTGCTTGCTTTGTTGCTCCTTTCGAAGTTCAGCTTCCAACTGGCTTACACGAGCTTCCAAGTTGAAAACATTTTCGATTGGAACTATGGGAGAAACGGAAGCGCGGTCACCGTCATCACTGCAAATATTCAAATACCTTAATTAGAGACCTTGAAAACCAACTTTAGTGAAGTAAATAGAATAAAATATTGCACTAATACTCACGATGATGATGCTTTAAGTTCATCCTTCACCCAATGACCCACTGAAATGGCAGGTGTCACACGGAAGTTGCCATTTGGGACACCACCTGTTGCTGGCGTTCTAGGTTCGCTGTACAAGTTGGCCGAATAAGAGTGTTTCAGTGGTGATTTGGAACGAAACCCATTGCTCACAGGTTCTGGCTCCATCGGTGTACTTGTACTTGATATCGAATGCTGGTATGACTTCCTATCGTCACTGTCTGTCGTTGACCAGGACTGTCTCTGTGGATTGATATACTTTGGAGATGAAGTGCCTATGGCGGAAAGCCGCATGGAATACAATTCTGACGAAGGTGGCTCAACACCAATACTCACAGATCGACCAGAACTCTGCTGAACCGAAGGGGGCGGGGGATGAATGGAAGCTGCGGAAGAAGGTTCACTGTCTGGGGATGTTTCTTCCGTAGTTTCAATTCCATTATCACTGCTTGACGCTGATATGTACTCGGGACTGATGAGACGAATCAAGTCTTCCTGCAAAGTGCTGCTTCTATTCGTGCTGTTTCTATTCGAATGGTTAGTGTTACGAAGTTTTACTTCTGTGGAAACTTTTGGACTAGTACCATTAGTTAAACGGGATACATTCAACGTGCTTGGTCTGTGCCTCATACCAATGTCATCTGAAATATCAAAGATAATGAACAATTACAAATTGGTCTTGAAATCTCTAATGTTAATTGAGGTAACCCAAAGTACTTACCATCAGGTGAGGAGCTATCTCGAATGTCTCTTCTCTCATTACCATTCAAAAGCGGGGATGCTTCTCGTTTCATTCGCCTTTCCCTATCCTTGTTTTTCTCTTGATATGCTTGTTTGATTGCAGCTAGTCTTTCATTTTTCAATGCTGTTAAATCCTGTTAACAAAAAAAAATCATGTACCCGTTAAATAATATTTTTTAGGCTAACATTCTGCCAAATGATAATGTACAACAGATTGCTTACATCTCTTGGAACTCCCACACTTTGTATTTGCTCAGAGGAACAGGAATGAGTCAATGGGAAATCCGTCAAATAAGTCATTTTGCCACGTATCGTGTTCTCAGGAACAGTGACTCCGTAGCTATTACTCATCGGTGTACCTAGCGTAGTTTTCTCCCTGACCAACCTCCCCTGAGGAGTTAAATATGTTGATCTACTCATAACCACGCCACCACCTACACCAACCCCGTTAGTTGGAGTCTGGTCAAGACCAACCGAAGAGCCAGGAAAAGGTCTGAGCTGATTCAGTCCATATAAATTCTTTAAGTGAAGCATGTCATGGCTTCTGCTCGGTGATAATTTTGTATGAAACGATCCATGGTGTGGGGAGCTTCGTTGAAAGTAATCTCGCTTAACTAAGAAAGATCTGTCTAACAGTCCAGAGACGGCAGGCGACGCTCCATTATTCATGCTGGCCGAATGCTTCAGTGAATCGCCGCGATAACCAGGAAAACCAGAAGCATCGATAAACTGACTGTTATGATGATCCCGAAGTGGAGTCCCATTTTTTAAATTGTTGTTCTTGTTAGTACTATTATTATTGTTATGAATTGACAATTGACTGGTTGCAGGAGTCGTGGGCGCACGAGCAGGCACTGGTGGCGGTGTACATCTCGCATCTGTACCATTGGGCAGTCCCTGGTTTTCCTTCAGGTTATCATTTAAATCGTACCACTTATCTTCACCCGATAGTCCACCACAGGAAGAACTGGCAGATGCATCTCCCTACACACAAAAAGCATCCACAACTTTGTCAGGACAAGCTTTACTACATGACTTCTTGGTTTGATTTAAATTTTGTTTGAAAGAAAATATAAAAAGGCATTGTACGTGCATTTTTCAAGTTTTGTGCGAGGGAAGTGGGCTCTACAAATCTACTATTTACTACACAGCGACAGAGACAGTCAAGAAGAGAGTATTTTGACTCAATCCGCAATTATATTTTTGTTTTCCCGAACAGATAGATTATTTGACAAAAGTACTTTTCCCGAATACAAAAAAACTACTAGTATGTTACTTCCAGCAAGGATTTTTCTGTTTTCTTTAACACAGGTTCTAATGAAGGCAGGAAGAAGACCATAAGGTTTTTTGACATCCGGTTAATCTTGATACTTTTGTTGTTCTTGAGGAATCCGTATTTTTCAGATAGTTATATACTTCAGACCAAAAAGTGTTGAGTAGAGAGATCATCATTATCCTCTGCAGGAAGTCAGTACAAAAAGTCCCCAAATTCTTTCTACTTGTTCTTATGCTTATCAGGAGGGAAACACGCTGTCGTTACGCCCATGGGAATTTTCCATCCAAATTTCCCAAGATGTTACTGAACTACAATTTAGTAATAATTAGCCAAACAAAAAATTCAGAGTTGGATGATTCGAATTCAAAGAAAAAACGGGCTGAAACGCACACAGGAAGTCGTGCCAATTAAGCACATGTACACAATGTATGTATATAAAAACATTAAACATATTCTGAATGGGCAAAAGCCTGACGCTGACGAAAAGACATTACAAGAACGACCACATCCAACATTATCTCATAAGGAACAACAGTAAATTTGCAGTTCGCACAGTAATAATATAACAATTATCTTCATTCAAACCATGCTGGGATTTGGCACGGTTCAGCAAGTTTTCTTGGGATGGCCGAGAAAGACCGACTTACAATTTTTCCTTACATTAACAACAATGCACATAATTATTCCAATTTTCCGAACAAAGTAGTTTTTAACAATGCAACAATTATTCATCGGGCACGAAAAATGTAATTACGGTAATGTACAAAGCGTGAACGACACGATACATTTGTAGGCAGCTAGAAGCAAAACATAACTACTGTGATATATTAAAAGGCATACCAAATAGATTGGTTCATTCACTGAAAGCTACAGTTAGAACAACTTTCCTACAAATTCATACTATTAACGAAATACTCAAAGCATGAAACGACATAAAATACTACTTAAAGTGGGCATAAATTTAAGGGAGCACAGTAGAAAAATGCGAAAGGTGACTAAGAACACTACAACAGTACATCACGAAAACATATAAAACAATATTTTTTGAATTTCACAAGTTAGCAACATCGATATTAAATTTTTACCTCAAGATGAGGCGATATATGATGGAGCGTATCACCATTTCCACTGGAAAAGCTTTTACTTGAACTTCCCGTACCATAGCCAGAACTATTACTTGAGCGAGGAGGGGAAAAGCTGCGTGGTTCATACCTGATGACGATGGCGATTAACGAATAAACATAAAAAATACAAACAAAAAATAAATGAATTGAAACTCAGTAATTATAAATATTTAGGACGGGAGTCAGATAAGGACGCTAGCGATCATTCACATTCACGACACCAAACAATTTTTATAAATCGCTACATTCCATATTTGTATGCACATTTCATGCAATTTTTTGGGCTCACAAGTTTCAGCAAACAGATAATTTTTTAGTAGCTGGAGTAGCACATTGAAAAGCAACAAACTTACCTTTTTCGATGGGAGTTAATTGCATTGGACTTGAAGTGAGGATGAGGAGATTTAGAGTACGAGGACTCCCCATCCTCACGCACCCCGTTTTTTAAATGAATATTTTCATATTCGCATTCTGGCTCAAGAGAGAACAAACAATGCTTCGAGTCGCACCCCCTGTATACACCATACAACAATTTTACACGTGAAAAGAAGTTCTTCTTTGTACAAAACTAATTAGATGCATAAGAAACTGAATCTGACCTCCTTGCCGTGTTGATTACGCTCGGCGGAATCACGAGGACTGTAACTGGATTTGAATTCTTGAGAAGGTTTATCATTTGGTCCTGCGTCAACGTCGCAACTACCTCTTTGCAAATTTCAACAAGTCTGGAGCCCTGTTTCATACCGACGTGGGCCGCACTACCGGAGCTCTCAATTTCAGTTACTACCCCGTCCTGCTGTACATGAAATCCAAGTTGTCCAGCATCATTTCGCCCCAGGGTGAACTCTTGAGTCTCACAACCAGCCGTTACTGATTCAAGACGATTGACAATTTCTTGCAAATCTCCTTCCCCGAGTGTCGTAGAATCCTTTCCGTGTATAGTTATACATTCACCTTGATGGAAATATAGCCTCAGGCTGAAATTTTAAAGTTCGCACAATTAGCATCATGATAGACCCCATCAACTATATAAGTGTTTGATTGTATTAAATTAATACCAATTGACAGCATGTCTATTCCATCCGAGAACAGATGAGCAGGAAATGGCAAAAACTGCTTCCCTTGTTATTGCATCAATTATCACAATTGTGTCACACGATACGGCGAAGAATGAATCTATTCGGCAGTCTTTGTATCTGTCTTCCAGATACACTGACCACGAAAGTGCTCCTTGCAGGGTTGTGTCTCCAATAAACCGTAACGGTTTTGAAAAGTCTTTCTTTTTGCTTCCTCCAAATGCCTTTATAGCTGCAATCGAAGAAAAACCATTTAGTACATTGACGTGAGTAAATGCAATGTCATTATGATCAATGAATTTACATGACTTTAATGAGTACGTACAAAATTTCCGCTGGGGATCTATCGTTGTGGATGTCGTAAAGTTTGCCACCAGGTCTTTCAAATACTCTTGTCTTGTTCTTGTCGCCATTGTCGTAAACTTTTCTGAGCGATATGTTGCATTCTCAGCATTAATTACTTTGGCCATAAGAAAATCTACAAAATCCTGGTTCTTGGGAAATTTAGCTCCGGCTGGAATAGGTGGTCCAAATAAAGGCACTTCGCGGGAGCGGCTCACAGAAACGCTGAAAGTTTTTCAGCAAACCATTAATCATATTTACATACAAAAAAGATTTTCCTTTCAGCAAATAATTATGCAGACGAAGGACAAACAATAGAAAGTGATTTTTCCTTCAATCGTCGATTTTTTTCAATTCCTTTCTCTAATTATTAATGACAATTACCTGTAACTAGTCGAGTCGGTACAAGGATTAATTGCTCTCACGACAATAAACACATGTTGGAATTGAGAGCGGATATTCTTGGGTGTGAATTGTAGCGCCCCCGGCTCTTGAAATACGATTGTAACGATGTCGTTGCCGATATGTCGTTTTCGCATGAGCTATATTAAATCAAAAGAGAATATTGTCCGCATTACGTACAAATAGATTGCAAAAGTGCCATAATTTGAAGCAAGCATTATTCAAAGATAATTATGAAGAAATGATAACATGAAGTGAGTCAACCAGCCAGTAAAGACTTCACATAAATCTTACACTAGAGACCCACTTCTCACGATACAAAAATACCTATGTGAAACAAACAACTGACTACGTCGCGCGTCGCGTGAAAAAGAATGGTAAAAATTATCATGTGAGTAAGATCTACACAAATCCCATGTGCTTTTTGCTCGTTAACATATGCAAATTCGTAAAAAAACAGAATATTTGAGAGAGAAAAAAAGTGAAATAACACAATACGACGGAGATACCAGCTAGATTGTCTGCTTCAGTAAAACAATAGGTAACTATAAAATCTAGGATTTAATTTCAGCACAAAATGAATGACACGATTGAGCTGTCTGGTAGTAGCTTAGTCTACCCCCTTTCCATTTCAGTAGACAAACAAAGGCAGCCATTTAAAACTATAATTTTTGACCTACAAGTCACCTCGAGCTTCTAATTAAAGTACAAACAAAATTCACTTTTCTTTGTACGTAAGCACTTTTTGCAAGCATCCTATGCTAAGCGCTAATCATACACGACATGCACAGGGCGCATCCTCTTGATGATTCATTCATGAAATATTACAATTTTACATAAGACACTAACCTGTTGTCTGTTATTGGGAGTGAATGGAAGCAACGTCGACACATGAAAAATCACTTCACAGCCTTCGTACTGGGAATACACTGAATGTAATCCAGTGGAATCGTCTAGAGAGGAATAAAACATTATTACTTTTCATGTTTTTCTGCTTGCTGATTGCTCATTTGCATGCAAATGGATTTACAGAGACTACTTTGCATGTTCTCAAACATACATACCTTTGTTATCAAGTCCACCAGTGTATTTGTCAAAACCTTTCAGGCGAATACGCGTGCCAATGAGATCTAAGAATTCATTAAATGCCGGTCCAGCATTTTCATTGTTATACATTTCCTCCTCTGTTGACTGGCCAGCCTTACAATACATGATGCCAACCTTGTGTCGATTTGTCAGCACTTGTTCGTCAAGCTTTAAAAGCTGGTCCTCTGTTTGAGCAGTTTGAGTTCCCTGCTTTAAGCTGCGTCAAACCAAATTAATTTAAAGTCATTTTTAATTTAAACATAATAAACTCATCTTATCTCATCCCACATCCTCCACTACTAATTAATTAAATTAGATGATAATCTCACCATGAAAGTTGTATTTCAGGTAGCAGAAATTCTATCACGTCTTTAGCATGAACTCCCCCTTTACTATTTGGCTTAATTCCTGGAATACTCTCCTCCAGAATTGATCCACGAATTGTGTTTAGCTACATTTTCGTAAAAAAAAAACGTACGCATGAAATTTTGTCTCATGATTATATCTCATTTCCATGAACTGCAGATGCATTAATAATAAAGCATGTACCTCAGTAGAACGAACAATTAATCTATACAAATACTTCGAATTTGAAAGTGCATTGCTCGATTTCCCTTCGTGATGATTTAAGTTACTGTAAAGCTGATTGTCAATGCGCTCCTTCTTGATACTGATAGCAAGTGGTCCCAAAGTTTCATCCAAACCAAACCAATTTTCATGATCTATATAATTACAATACAAACAGACATTAAGAGACATTATCCAATAAAGCATTTTTTTCATTTCATTACAAAAATTCCTCTCATCCAATTTCCTGTCATTTCTCCATTAAACTATTTTTCATTCAATCACCAAACATTAAATGAATGAAAAACTGCTCTCGTGACACGCATTCATGATGAAAGGCGTATAAAAAGTGTCGATACGCATTGTTTGCATACCTTGCTTGTAAAAATAATCCCTGTAAAAGGTTGCCCCAACATCCACAGCCTCGAGCATACTTTGCTTGGTCGTGTGAAGATTGTTCGCATACGGACAAATCCCATGTTGCCAATGTGTACTTCCATTCCTAAACTCTAAAAGGGCGAGATTCCTGCAGGATGCTGGGCGATGTGTTGCCTCATCCGAAGGGGCAACAAATGGACCTTTACCAATCACATCTAGTTCCTCCGCTTTCCCGTAAATCCCTACTTTCCGGTATCCCGTTACAGGTTTCGTTACAGGAGTGGTTCTGTAGAGCCGAGTAAGGGATACAATCCTTTCCTGCTCTCCTCCCACCTCATTACGGAAGTAGGGACAACTGTTGTTTCAATGGAAGGGAAAACAAAATGAATGAAAAAAAAATGAGAAGGGTGAACCACGATAAATCGATATAAAATGGTAGATAGTAAAAATGCATGCACACAATTAAAACAGGTGGCAGGTAAGAGAAAGAGCCCTCACTGCCACTGCCATCATCGTGGGATCAGAAATTGAAATTCAAAACGCGTCAGCACTATCAATTACCTTTTAACGAGGGCATTTTCTTTCCCATCCCCAAGATCGGCATCTTGCTGTCCAGGAACTTGAAGTAAATTACTACCACT
>JAQIXX010004192.1:0-17011 GCA_034700605.1 Willowsia nigromaculata
ATTTGAGCCTCCAACCACTGGTCCAAGTGACAAGTTCGATTGGAAATATCATCCAAGTCAATATGACTGCTTGTTGTACAGGGATGACTCATGGCCTTGCTATGAAGAAGGTGTTCATGTAAATCCTTTTGATACCAGCATGTACTTTCGGGTAAGAATTTTTAGATTTCCTATCTATTTCATAAAATGGTGTGGTAGGTTACGCATTGTCATATAAGCATTTTGTTTTTTAAATCACAGTGCATAAAAGTGGGAGGTGAATGGTTCTCCCTTTGCTACACATGTCACCGTTATAAGAAAACCTGTTATGACCAAACAGAAGGTCTCTGTGTAAAGGGCGACTGGGGGGAATGTGAGAAGGCGTCGGCGGAAGAACCATGGCATAGCAAAGAAGGCACCTACGACTGTACTGGATACCCTCCAGAATCATTACCATGCACACATCTCGGGCCTGGCCGACATTATCTTCCTGGTGATGCTAGTGTGCACTACACTTGTAAGTCTGGTCCAGAGGGATTAGTAGGCGAATGTCATGAGTGTCCTAAATCGGTAAAAAACTGTTCGGAACTATTTGGTAATGGGATAACAACAGCAACAACAACAACAACCACAACAACAACAACAACAACAATTAGGCGGCTGACAACATTAGTGACAACCACTCGCCCAACAACAACGGTTCCAACAACGACCACTACTCGTCCAGTTCGTACAACAACTGTTGGTCCACTTCCTTTATATGACTGCGTTGGAGTGTCCTTCAAATGCGAAAAAGAGGGCGTTTTTGCTTATAAATCTGATACATCCATATATTTTGCATGTGTAAAGAAACAAGGTCTTCAAGCAATTTGCTTTACATGCAACCGTAATGAGAAAACTTGCTATTCTGAAGAAAAGAATTCATGTGTGAAAACAAATGGAAAGCCATGTGAAGATCCCTCCAAAATCCCGGAGGATGCCAAGCCTCATTTAAGCTATACCTGTGACGGTTACTCTGAAGGCTCAATTGAATGTGCAAAGCTCGGCGAAGGATTTCACGCAGTTCCAGGTGACAAATCAGTTTTTATTGAGTGTACCTCCAATAAAGGAAAATTATCAGGAAAATGCCATGCCTGTTCAAAAGTTGGTGACAACTGCTACGATGAGAAGTCCAAAGTCTGTGTAAAGAACTGTGGAAAGGGGGAAACCCATTTGCCTTATGACTGCTCCACATATGACGACAAATCATATCCCTGCACAAAGATTGGCATTTTTGCAAATAAACTGGATACAAGTATCTACTTCCAGTGCGTGAAAGCGGACGGGGTCTGGAAGTCGTTATGTTACACGTGTAGCTCAGAAAAGAAGACTTGTTACAGTGAACAGAAGGAAGCTTGCGTGACAAACGATGGGAACTCTTGTGGAAACTCGACGGGACCTGAACCTAGAGGCAGTAAAAATGACTCCCTTTCCCATTCATGTAAAGGCTACAATGATAAGTCGTTTCCATGCTCAAAACGTGGAGCTGGGACGTATGTAATGCCAGGGGATCCTTCAGTTTACATGACTTGTGGGGCGAATGGAGAATGTAGGCCAACTGTCTATTTCTCTATATGGTCCGTTCTAAAATATCATAATCTACTTATTGTCTCTTTTTTGTTCAGACTCAAAGTGCGAAGCCTGTGAAGCGGAAACAAAGTCGTGTTTTATGGAGAAGGACAAGCGCTGCGTCGAAAATTGTGGAAAGGGCCTACCCCCAAATCCTTACAATTGCTCGGGAAATAGCCAGCCATTTTTCAAATGCCCAGCAGAAGGCATTTTTGCGAATCCAAAGGACTCGTCGATATACTTCCAATGCAAGCGTGATACCTCAATGGCAGAAGGTTGGCAGATAAACTGCTTGACATGCAATAGATTGGGCATGTCTTGTTTCGATGATTTGTCCAAAGCTTGTGTAGACAATGAAAGAAGAGAATGTGTGGGTAAAACTATGGAAATCGTGAACAAGCTTGCAAACGGGACAAAGCAGTGGCTTCCTAGAGATCCTCTTAGAATGTATACTTGTGCTGGTTATGACGGCTTCAAATTCTATTGTCCAGGAGCCGGAAATTTCACACTACCTGGTGACTCATCTGTCTACTATACATGTACTCAAAAAGGCAGCGATCCAAAATGTAATTTTTGCCCAAGGCAAACAAAAGGTTGTTTCGTCGAGAAATCAAATGAATGTGTGGAGAACTGTGGGATAGGACCGATTGTCACGGTACCCACAAAACCTTACGACTGTTCCATCTACAATCTCAAAAGCTTTCCCTGCCAAAAGGAAGGTCTCTTTGCAAATCCTCAAGATCCCACAATTTTCTTTAAATGCGTGAAAAACAAAGCTGGGGGCTGGGAATCTTGGTGCTATTCCTGCAATTTTCAGACCAAAAGCTGTTTCAAAGAGAGCATGAGAAGGTGCATTATTGGATGCAAAGATGACAGCACGAATTCTTATGGCACCAATTGCAAGAATTATGGACCATGGGCAACTCCTTGTACATCTCTTGCTTCAGTGACACCTCGAAGTCCAACATATTTGGAACATCCCGGTGATCCAGCAGTGTATTTTACCTGTATGAAAAGTGGAACTGGATATAGAGCGCTTTGTCATAGATGTCCAATTTCTACCTGCTTTGATGAGAAACTCCAGGAATGTACTTTTCCATGTAAAGAGTTTGTGCCTCCAACCACTGGTCCAAGAGACATGTTCGATTGGAAGTATCATCCAAGTCAATATGACTGCTTGTTATACAGGGATGACTCATGGCCTTGCTATGAAGAGGGGCTTCATGTAAATCCTTTTGATACCAGCATGTATTTCCAGGTAAGAGGTTTCATATATCATTTCCATAAAAAATGTAGCCCTTAGCATAATATTTAATTATTTTGGATTTGCAGTGCATAAAAGTGGGAGGTGAATGGTTCTCCCTTTGCTACACATGTCACCGTTATAAGAAGTACTGCTTTGATGAAAAAGAGGGTCTCTGTGTGAAGGGCGAGTGGGGGGAATGTGAGAAGGCGTCCGTTCCCAATCCAGAACCGTGGTATAGTAAAGAAGGCACCTATGACTGCACTGGATATCCTCTAGAATCCTTGCCATGCGCACATCTCGGGCCTGGCCCAAATTTTCTTCCTGGTGACTCCAGCGTCTACTTCACTTGCAAGCAAGATGGAGCAAATCGCGTCGGACAATGCTTTGAATGTCCAAAGACATCCAATAGCTGTCAAGAAATAGCTAATGTGAAACCTATTCAAAAATCATATTCCTGTGAGACATACAACGAGAAAAGTTTCCAGTGTATGAGAGTTGGGTTCTTTGCTCATCCAAATGACACATCCATATTTTTTCAGGTAATTGCATTTAAGGGTTTTGATATTTTGTAAATCAAATGAACTTAGGTTTTATTCGAAATTCTTGATTGCAGTGCATTAAAGACAGCCGAACAAAGGCTTTTAAGTCGTTATGCTACACTTGTAACAACAACCTAAAAACCTGCTTCTCAAACAAGAAGCAAGTCTGTCTCACAAAAGCTGACCAATCCTGTGGGGCATCTGATCAAGCAGATAATATTGGAAGCCCTGAAGACACCGGAAGACAGTATACCTGCGAGGGATACAACGATCTAAGCTTCCCATGCAGTTATTATGAAAGTGGGCTTTTCAGCACACCTGCCGACCCCAGCATTTACTTTTCCTGTGAACAATCTGGTGACAAGTGGGTAGCTCAATGCAAATCATGCTCGGAAGTGGACAAGGCCTGTTTCGATGAAGAGAAAAAGATTTGCGTGGAAAATTGCGGGAAGGGACCTGTACAACCTTACAGTTGTGATGCATACGGAGAAGATGCAATTCCATGTACACAAGAAGGATTCTTTGAAAATTTTAAAGATAGATCTGTATTTTTCCAATGTTCCAAGGGAAAAGGTACCACAAGCTTGAAAGCGCATTGCTTCACTTGCAACAAGAAAATGGCAACTTGCTTTAATGAAGGCGCTGGATCCTGCCTATTTAACAAGGGGCAGTCATGTATTGGAACACTTACGGATGGCCCTAAGGATAAAACAGATATTGAAAAAAGTATGACGTATGATTGTGATGGGTATAATGAGAAATCCATTCCATGCAACATGAAAGGCGGTGGAAAGCATGTGCATCCTGCAGATAGATCTGTCTATTTCGAATGTGTTGCCAAAAATGGAAAGCTTGTGGCAGAATGTCACACGTGCGACGCAAGTCGAAGGGAGTGCTTTGTAGACAAGGAGCAAAAATGTGTGGAGAATTGTGGATTAGGTCCTCATAAACTTTGGAACTGTGAAACTCGACGATTCAGTTGCAATTCTGATGGACTATTCGTTGACACAATAGGAATTTCGGTGTTCCATAAATGTGTACGCAAACTTGGAAGGATGCAGTCACAATGCTTTAGTTGTAGCGGTGGAATTCATAAGACATGCTTCAGCATGAAAAAACAGACCTGCCTCCGAGTAAATGGCAACTTGTGTCCTAAGACTGATCCTGCGGATGAGGACCCTGAAATCACAGCAGATGAGTCGATGACCTATGATTGCTCTGGTTATAACAAAATGTCATTTCCATGCGACAAATATCGCATCCCAGGAACCTACGCAACTCCTGCAGATAAATCTGTCTATTTTGAATGTAAAAATACAATTGTCAATGGCTTATCAACGGCAGTCGCTGAATGCAAAGTATGTAACGCTGAAACACAAAGTGTTTATGATCCAGTGGAAAAGAGATGTGTGGTGAATCTTGGAAAGGGTCCTCATCAATCATACAATTGTTACACTTATCATGATAGATCTTTTAAGTGTAAGGAAGAAGGGTTCTTTGCCAATCCTAAAGATAACTCTGTGTTCTTCAAATGCGTCAGAGTTGGTAGCAAGTGGGAGTCATATTGTTATAGCTGTAGTTCATCTCTGAAAACTTGCTTTAGCAATAGTCTCCAAGCATGTGTCACAACTGGAGGTAGAAAATGCGAAGGTGGGGATCCAGTGCCTGAGAATAAGGAGGCAGGAAATAAAGAGAACTCGATGACTTATGACTGCTCAGGATATAATGAGGTTAGCATCCCATGTGCTAAGTTCAATCCGGGTGTGTACGGTAATCCTGGTGACGCGTCGGTGTTCTTTAAGGTGGGTTTTCATCCTGAAAATCGTTATAAAGGGTTTGCGCTTTTATGAAGTGAATGTATGCATTTCTGTTTCCAGTGCGAGACTCAAAACGACCGTTACATTGCCGTCTGTGATACCTGCGACAAAGCAACTTCTTCATGTTTTGACCGAACTAAAGGAGTCAAAAAATGTGTTCCAAACTGCGGGAAAGGCCCTCAATTATACTGGACAACGATAAAACCAGGAACAAGTGACCCGTCTAGTCCACCTGGTTCATATTGGACAACGAGACCAAGACCAAGACCTACAACCACGCCACTGCCCCCAATTCCAACGACGGATGTTCCACCTAGCCCACCTGGCCCATACTGGACAAGAAAACCAGAACCTTCAACCACGTCACTGCCTCCAACCCCTCCATATTGGACCACCAGAAAACAAAACCCATTAACTCGGGCACCGCCCCCACCACCACCACAGCAGAAATGGATGCAAGTCCGCATAATTTAGCTTGGAGGAAATGAAGAATAAAATGTATTAAAACATTTAGTAGTTGTTCGTTTTTTGTACATAAAGTAGATACAATACTAACATGAAGTTATTTTAGCTTGTAAATATGTATTGATCTTTTTTTAAAAAAATTGTAACATATTATTTTAGTAAATTGTTAAGTGTTTCCAAGAAATGATTACAGGCAATATATGTACATACCTATGTATAATTAGTCCTCATTATGTAGTTCTGGATATGACAATAATGAAATACATGTCTTTTGTATAAATTATAGGTAAATAACATGTAGGTAGGAATACTGGAATAATTAACATTATTTTAAAGTTTTTGTATAAGTTGTAAATGAAAAGTTTGTAGCAAAACACTAATATTTTAACTTTTTTTCACATATATATCAGCCAGCCTGGCAACTAATGCAATCATGGGTGTCAAAATTTCTGAAAAATTGTAATGCTACGTAGGTATATTGCACAATGCATCATTTTGCGTTCTGCACAATGCAACAGCTATGTTTGTTTTTATTTCTTGTCGCGGTTTTCATTGAAATATTTGAAATACAAACCTATATAAGCTTATGAATCTGGCTCTAAAATTGTAAAACTTTCAAATTTCCTAGACTGATTTGAAAGTTTGAATGAAAATGTCCTATTCTGTACTTGAATATTAAAGCAAATCGCATTACGTTCGGTTTTTGGCTTAAACTAAAGCCTAACCTGCATTTAAAATCTAAATAAGAACTTAACACTTCCACCGCGAAACAAACAAACGCTAATACTATAGTTCTCAAACAACTTCCAATTACCACGGGAAGTCTCACATTTAAATTTAAACTAGAAGTGTCTACATTTTTAAAAGGGTGATCATTATTATACTTAAAATTTACCTTATTTCTATCTTGAACCCTAATTGCTAATCGCATTTCACGATATTCATTATACCAAAACTTGTAAAACCCTGCTTCCATTAAGAATTGAGCATTTTTACTAATTACATTAGACTTCATAGGTGAAGTATACATGTTATATATTTCGATAGATGGAATCAATTCTTTTCCATTGTAACATCGAATGTAATCATCCGTATGTTCTGATGACAATACCATTTTTGCTTCGTTTAAGTAGAACATAACGTTATACCATATGTCGACAACTGCTACCTTCTTCGTATTTACCAATTTCTTGCCAAAATCTATTTCATAACTATTAGTCACTGTGAAATTTCTTCTGATGATGCTTTGAATAATTTTTAACCCATTGTTTTGTGAAAGCAATGTGTCTAAAGTATGAACCATTGCATTGATAATACCAAAATGAATTTTGCTTGTAAAAATTAACGTATAGTTATTTTCAAAAAGCTCTGAAACATCCGAATATGAAAACTCTGGGGAAGGTAGTATTAAAGTTTTAGTAATTTGTGCAATTTGGTAGTGACCCAAAACAAAGCCCATAAACGTCCACATTAGTAGTAAGAGCGAACGTCATCTTAATCGCTTTCGTAGTCCAAAATCTTGTAAAATTATTAAACTGTACAAAGCACTGTGCACAAAGAGATATTTTTTCATATCAAATTTTAAGTTGTTTTGGCGTAGTACTAAAATTAGAGAAACAGGAACTGCAAATATTAACAACGCTTGCCACACTTCTTCTTCAAATGCTTTTTCAGTAACTGTTTTCTCCCAAGGCATTGGAAATGCTTCCAATCCTAGAACGTCACAATATGCAAAGTTTAATTTAGTAGAGCCCAAAGTTAGCAATCCGATATCGCGTGCTAATGATTTCTTGGCCTTTGGAATCAAAATGGGCAACGAATAAAAGTAGCCTGGTATCATGGATGTTTGAGGATATGCACGAATTTGTTCTTCCCTTTTCAATTTTAGATGCTTCGCATAGCGATTCGTTATTAATGTTGTGTTTGCTGAGTCCGCTATGATCTTTGTTAATGCAACAACTGGAGCATGCATAACAATTGGGCGGAGATCTAGTGAGAAGAAAAATAAACTTTTCTTACAAATTGTGAAATTCAAAAAACCTAAAATTTATATAAAATTATAAAGTAAATAACCAGAATATTTTTCTTCTGAATTGGTTGAAGGTCATTTAGCTTACGTTCAAGATATGATCCGGGTCTAAAGTAATAATCCCTCATTCTTGGAAAACGAGTGAGAAGAATTTCCAGCCAATTCTGTTGAAAGTGGTAGAAATGAAATACAGTATACTGAGGTGTTGTATTCTTTATCAAGATACTGTTACTGTCTGCAAATATACATTCCAGTAATCCAATGAAAACATACAACTTTGCGAAGTGGTTCTGTAGCAAACGCATTTTTAATTAAAACACTACAAACCAACTCAACGCTTAATTATCGAATTGGCAAGGTGTGTACAATAAATGGATACGTATAAACACAGATGAAGTTTCACAATAAACTGAAGTGTTTTACTAATACATATTTCACTTTTTGAGTAGCAACGCCATTTAAACATTTTTTAGTATGTATACTTATATCGCAATTTTAAAACAAATATTTGAAGTTGTAGCAAGACTGCACCCAATTATATATATATTTTATTCCATATGTTATTAAGACTGAAATACTAGGAAAAACAACTCTTGCATTCAATGTGTCGTTTTTTGGAATATTTTATTGAGCTTCTCATTCGATTCTATTCTTATCACAGACTGAATATCATAGTATTAACATAATTTTTCTAATTATTCTTTCAAGCCAATATAATTGAAAACCTAAGGATGGTCACGTTGTTTGTTCATGTGACAATGCTTTATTTTATGAAACATATAATAAAGGTGTGTGGGATTAAATTAACATAATACGTTATGATACTCCGTATTATGAGAATTAAAATATATACGTGCACTTATTATACTTTAGATGCTAACAGATAATATTGTATTTGAACTGTACATACTTAAAAGAAAGTTGTGAATACGTTTTGGAATTACCAGTTTCTATTCTTGCAATTAGTGAAGCTTTATACTTTTGTTGTATAAAGCTTCAATAGTTAATCCTAGTTTCATCACTAGTTTCCAATATTTAATCCTAGTTAGAAACCACTTTGTTTACAAGAGCTAGTATTTTGCTTTATTGCTTTCTTTGATACAGTAAACAATGCGGCACCAACTATTTTAAAGAATTTTGCTTGTTTGGAAATGTTTATGTCAACGTGGTAATATTTTTACCAAATAATGGTAAAGCCGGTGCCAATTTCAATATTTTCAATGGTAATTTTTACATATTATCTACCCACATCTATAAAAGCATTGCATCCTAATTTAAAACCCTTTTTGTCATAACCAACAGCCAACTCCGGAGCGCTTCTATTGGGGATTAGTAGGAGTGGTGAGCCTGTCACTTTTTATCATTTTATATTCTGATGTTGAACTTAATTTAATTTTTCAGTGTACTGTTTGTCATTCTTATTACGTAACCTGTAGTTAAAATTTAAAAATCCGCATTGAAAAATTCTATAAGAAAAGTGTAGTCCACTTAATGAATTAAAATACCAATATTAGTTTCTGGAAAAGTAATTTGCATGTGCACTGTAGGTTTACGCTAGGTATATAAGACCAGTTTGTAGAGCATTTTTATTCGTGGAAAACCACTGTTCATTTTTGTGGTTATGAATGTAAACTGTTGACATTATTGTCAATATGAACACGGTCAAAATATGCTGAAAGGAACGTGATTAATAATAACTTACCTACTTCATTTTTGCACATTTTCGGAAATCCTGAGAGTTTTGAAAGAAAGCTGGAGGACTGGACTGTAGGAGTGGAAAAATAATAAAATGAAATGTGCAGATTGCAATTTGTAAAATCAATTCCTACACTATATTGCATGAAATTAAAATTAAAATCTACCTATGTCTTTTCAGAGGGTTCTCCAATGATTAAATTTATTACTTTCATCACGTCAACATTCATTGATCTTTGTGTGAAAATATTCTTTTAAAGATACGCTTATACAATGTTGTACAGGACAATAACCTAGTTAGATAAAATTACTAAATATCTTTATGTACAAAATGCTAAATTTTTTAAGTAATTTTTTTAAGATAGTCGAAACAGTCAAACGTAATAAAATCGTGTTGACATATTGCTAGAAAAATTTCACCATATGTACTATTATTAAGATTATTCACTCTATTTTATTGAAACTGATTAATGTTACCACTAAATCAAGATTGAGAAAATCCCGGGAAAAAGCGTTTTGCCCTGGTAAATAACGGGAAGTGGGAAAAGGTCCAAAACTGGGAAAAACCACTTAACATACAATGTGTTCACGTTTCCCCACTTTCTATGATTTTGGACTTTTTCCCACCCCCCCCCCCTCGGGGTGGTAAATACCATTTTTCCCGGTATATATCGGTATTTACCAAATTCACTTTTGGCCACCTTCCCATTACTGCTCTAAATCTAGAATCATTTAAAAGCGTTTTATTAGCACCCATGAACAAAGGCTGTACATAGACTTTAAGATATTAATACTTCTAGACTTTAATATATTGTTCATTTTTAAGTTGACTAAGTTTGTAATGGATCATTTACATTATGTGCATCCATCAAAAGAATGGATTACTTAAGGCAAGTTTGTACTTGCCAAACTATATGTAACGTAGCAGGCAAAAATATAAACATTCTGAATAGTTTTGCAAGTTATGTTGTGACTAGCATACATAAACTCAACACACTGGAAATGTGTAGCGAGTTTTAATTAAATAAAACAAGCTTCCCAGACAAACCGTAATTCCACCAATTAAATCGGAAATAAATCAATTCAGAATTACGGAAAACCATTAACAGAAATCAGTCAGAGACGATTCAGTAGTTAACTGCTGTAACGAGATCACATTTACTTATGAATTAAGCAACTTTAGGCCCATGATTTTTCTAGATAAACTATTCATATCATAAGTCTAAGATTCCATATTTTTTCATATAATCTCACCTGAATTACTATCTCAGTCAGAATTTCACACTTGCCTGATCCACAAGTTACCGTTAAATTACATTGCTAATACAGATCTTCTGGTTTTTTACTTTTGTCTGTTTGATTTGAAACATGAAACTAAAAGAAAAAGAAAAGACACCTAAGGCGATGTACCTTTCCATACCTTTTGTGGCCATTTCTCTGGTCCTTCCATACGTGGCACATCTCTGTCCCATGCTATCAAAGTCTACTCCAGTCATCAAAATATCTTCTGGCGAAATTCAAGGCAGATCAGGATACTCACTGCGTACTGGAAGAGAGTTTTGGCAGTTTTTAAGCATTCCATTTGCGGAAGCACCTGTGGGAAAATTAAAATTTCAACCTCCTGTTCCCCTACAAAACTCATGGGATGGAGTAAAGCAAGTTACGAGGTATCCTAAAGTTTGTAAACAGTATGAAATGATGGGAACTGAGACTGTGCAAGGCTCCGAGGACTGTTTGTACTTGAATGTTTTTGTTAGCAATCCTAAAAGAGTAAGTTAAATAAGCATTGATAAGATGTCATATTTTTAACTAACTAACAGTTTTAATAATTTTTGACATTTTCTAGAAATCGCTACTAAAGCCTAATAGGCCTGTTCTTGTGTATATTCCTGGTGGCGGTTTCTGTTGCATGGGGTCTAAATATTTTCACCCTGACTTTTTCATGGACCAGGATGACATCGTTCTTGTCACTTTCAACTATCGCTTGGGTCCCTTAGGATTCCTCAACTTGGCAGAACCAGACAATTACAATAGCAGCAATCTAAATCTTCCTCGAGGAAATATGGGTCTTAAGGACCAACTGCTTGTGCTCAAATGGGTGCAGAAGAACATTGCCAAGTTTGGGGGCAACCCTAAAAAGGTCACAATTTTTGGACAGTCTGCTGGTGGTGCCTCTGTCAACTATCATATTCTCTCAGAAAAGTCTAGAGGTTTATTCCATAAAGCAATTTCCTTCTCTGGAACTGCCCTAAGCCCATGGGCATTCATCCACAATGCGAGAAAGATCTCAAGAAAGTTTTATGCAAAGAAAATGGGATGCCCTTTGGATGACAAGGAAAAACTTCTAGAATGCCTCTTAAACGCTGATGTAGACAAGTTGGTAAGACTACAAAAAAGGGTAGGAAGCCCTGCATCTGAAAATTATATGATGGTTCCATCTGTGGAAGTTGTGAAAACAGAGGACACATTCCTGGATGAATTGCCAATTGAAACTATGAAAAGTGGAAGAAGTGCTAAGGTTCCATGGATTTTGGGGGCTACGTCTGGAGATGGTGGAATAATTTCAGCGAGTAAAATCGCATAAACTTTACATTATATAATAATTAACTCATGCATACTACTCTCTAGAAAATATATGATATTTCTGTAGGATTCGAAGCAGTGGAAAATTCGGCTGAGATCTTGGAGAAAAATTGGAAGAAAAATGTTGCATTTTTCACTCTCGATAAGAGGGAGGAAGTCTCTAATAACTTGGCGCAGAATATGCGTTCCTTAATTTTTGGAAGTGACGTTCCATTCAAGTCGATAGAAAAGGAAAAGTTTTTACAAACTATTTCCAAGCTCAGCTCGGATTCAATGTTTTATAGGGTTGTACACAAAGTGGCTTCAGAACATGCTCGAAACGAGGCACCTGCTTACATATACTATTACAATTATACTACAACAGGAGTCATAAGTATTTACAGTTTTTATCGAACGCCTAGTCCAAACGAGTGGATGTTTCCAAAGCTGAAAATGATTTACACAATGGCACAAGATATTGCAATGGAAGTTATGTTTGGAGTTCAGAGTACAAGAAAGTATGGAGTAATGCATGCGGACGAATTATTCCAACTGTGGAATATAGATGGATTCTTGGGGTACCTCTTTGGAAGTGATCGAGAGTTCTCTAATGATTGGATACAGACAATTGTTGGATTTGCTAGAGATGATGAAAAGTAAGACAAGTTATGAATATCCATAAAAGCAATCTTAATGACGATCAATAATGTTTTCAGAATGCCACCAACATTTCGTGGAGTAAATTGGCCGGCTGTGTCTCAATTAGATGCGTATAGCAACATAAGTTCAAAGGCATTTCCTTGCATGTTGGTGGATAGCAGTGAAACTCCTAAAGTTATTCCAGAACCTTATTTTGATTCATTACACATTTACGATACTGCAGAAGCGGAAATATCATGACTGGGTTATTGCTCATAAAAATTTAATATACTCACAATTATTGAGTTCGACTGAATGTGGTCTTGTTGTTTGCTTTTTATTGCGGCTTACGTGTTGTTTCAACAGTTTACGATGAAGAGTTGTAATACTAGTAGGTTAACGATGAAGTTATGAAGGACAATAAATATTTAATAAAAACTTTCATAAAATTATATTTTCTACTTTAGCATTGATGATAAAAACCTTCATACATATTTTTTAAAGTATTTACAACAAGCAGCACATTGTATGATTTGTAAGTGTCACTACCCAGTTTTAGAAGTAAACTATTACAATTTGTTTGTAATTTAGAAACTATAAAATGGAATATGGATATAGGTAAGTTTTATAGCTTATAGTAGTTATTAATCTTTGTAAAATAAAGTATTCCTCGTTTAAATTGCCCTTTAGTATTCTTCACTTTACCTAGAGAAACCACTTACATCTTTACAATGTGATTAAAAACTTGGATGGTAAATTTTGCTCACAAACTCTACTGGTATCCAATGTGATAGTCCATGTGATACATTTGAGGGATTATTAAACAAAGTGATGAGTGATCAAAATAGTATCAAAATTTTATTCATTTACTGGACCATTTGCTCTTCTATTTCCTTCATATTCTTTGCATGCAAGAGAGCCTTAAAAGCAAACGGAAGTCTGTTTTGAACACGGTTAAGATTGTCAAATTTCAGCATAAGTTAGCAGGATTTCCCACTACAGGTACTGGGTTCATTTGGAAATGGAAGTCTAATCGGCTTGGCAGAAAGTCAGTTGGAAAAGGGAGTTCTGGAGGATGTGGTTCTGGTAATTTGGCGTGGTCGGAGCTACTACAGGATTCTCTCCCTGTGGATGTCTGTCAGAATACTTCTTTACTTTACTTTGCATAGCATCTATAGCTAGTGTTTTTATTTGAAATTTACACCACGACACTCACATCAGTTTTCACCGTGATTTCAGTGATAGTAACAGTTTGTGTATTTTCATTGGTTTCCAATCATTTAAAATAGTGATACTCGCATTTCTGGTTTTTGCTAGCACTGCTGCTGCGCTTTGTGTATATTTGTAGTTTTAGTATTGAAATTAGAAAGAAATGCGAAGATATTTTGGATCTTGAAAGTGTAGAGTAAAACAAATTCGAAGTATATTAAACAATGTATTATCCTATTGCAGTTTCAAGCATACTAATGTGAAGCTATGCTTGTGTTTGATTACTGGGTTAATAGTTAATAAGTTTTTAATGATTTGTCTGTTTTTGATTAACATTATTGATTCTTGTGTGCGACTCAGCTCTCTCAAAATGGTTTGACTATAATATTATGGACTGAAAATCGAAATGTTGAATACGTATAGAATTTGTATGTTCACATTTATTACTCTCTTATAGTTGCATATCAGCTATATGTTTTCACAGAATAAGACGTAAATAAAGTGCAACCTCTCAATCGATTTCTCAATGGTTAGTTCATATCATGAGGGTTTTAGTGGCGCTGTAAAGTGGTTACAACTTGTGCATTTCATTCGAAGGTTTTAAGTATGTCGGTTTGTTTCAGCGACATCTTTCGAAGAGGTTTAGTTTTTAAATAAAATCTTAAATTTTTCGAGACTAAATACTACATACCTTGACATAGACTGCATGCATACATTTATAGCTTCACCAATATTATTATCATAATTTAGATTTAAGATCGGTTAACGTGTACATGTTGTGTCCGAAAGAGCTGAGAATTTAACGGCGAGTTTTGTAGTTCATATAGTTTTTAGTAAGCGATAGTTATCGATCAAAAGCTTTAAAAATAACTTCTTTTGTCAATACTATAAATAACAAAGAATACGGGCAATACTGCGTATTTGAAATCATATACATTATTTACTTTTCATTAAGGTTGAATCGTTTGATCTGCATGCATAGAATGCGAAAATTGCGCAAACGATTTGGTATTAAAATTGTTGTGATAATTTCTTAATCGTGAAGTAGGACAGGGATTTTTAATGCTCAATAATTTGGAGCTATTTTAAATATTGGATAAGAGGTCGGCCAAAGTTTTTAAGCTATGTGCTTTTCTAACTGACAAAGAGAGTAGGAATCAGATTTAATCGTTTCATACATTGTGGATCCGAATAAGTATTCAATGCGGTTTGGGATGATTGAAGTGAGATTTCATTTTCAACAGCGTTTTAATTCATGAATCTAAAAGTCGATACCGCCCTATTTCCGACAGGAGAAATATGGGAACAGATTAGCAGCGTTTGGGGCGCAGGGAGAGTAGATCAATAGGAATCGGGAGATGAGGGGAAGCAGTGGTGGTTTTAAAACCAAGTGTAAGACATTTTTGAACACGATGAAGAAGATTGTCAAATTTCAGCATACATCTGCTAAGTTTCCCACCACTGGTAGCTGGTTCATTAGTAAATGGAACTCGGGTGACGAAGGGAGTTCTGGAGGAGGTTGGTCTGGCAACTTGGGGTGGCGGGAGCCACCACAGAATTCTCTGCCTGTGGAATTCTTGCAGGATACTTCTTTGCATGGTTTGTTGATTTGCTTGTGAGTTTTAGTAGCCTTGTAAAGTAGGTAAAACTTATGCATTTCGTTCAAAGGTCTTAAGTACATCGGTCAGTCTCAGAGGCACCTTTCTGAGAGGTATGGTTTTTATGTATAAGATTTTTTGTGTTTGAATTGAATTTTTGAGTTACTGCATTTATATCGCTGGCAGGATATTTTGGTTCTTGACCTTTGCCGGTGGTATTTTCGTTTCTGTGTGGCTAATATCTGAATTGTGGAACAAGTATAAAATGAACCCGGTCATTGTGTCGTTCCAACCGTTTGAGACGAATGTAGACCAGATCCCGTTTCCTGCCGTCACTGGTACTGTATTTTATTGAACGTGTTTTTGTCTATTATTTGAATTAATATTTTGTCCGTTTTCAGTATGCAACATGAACAAAGTGATGAAGAGCAAAGCTGAGGAATTTATCAAGTACGTTATTTGGTTACCCAAAGTAGTAAATCCATCCAAAGTCCAAAAGTGTAATGTAATAAATGATTTTCCCCACAGGAACGCGGCTGCTGGAGACCAACAAGCGATAAAGGATATGTTCTATTTGGACCATGTTTGTGAGTCCACTCAGAGTTTCTCGAGGCGTTTCAACTTTACCCAAACTGGAGGTCTCACAGACGCGGAGAGGGAGATCCTAGAGACCAGTGAAACTGCTACGTTTGAGGATTTAACGAGAGTGAATTCGTTCCTCCACCGGGCGGCTCAGAACTGCACGGAAATGCTTCGACTATGTGTCTGGCAAAATGTGGATATCGACTGCAGCCTAATCTTTAGGCCCATCGAAACAGGTTTCTTAATGTGACAAGGTTTCTTCCGTAAAACGTATGCTTACTGTGTGAGATATTGTTTCTTTCAGAGTTTGGGAAATGCTGCACATTCAACATGATCCCTTTGAGTCTTCTCTACACCAGAAGGTTACATGTCACTTATAATTTATCCCCGTTTATGTGAACTTTTTCAAATTTATTTTTGACTTAGGAACGACTCTCGTGAAAATGTCGAGGAGATAATGCAATGGAAGAAGTGGGATATTGGTAACGTTTACAGATCTGAAAAGTTTCAAAATTTCATAGTCTCAGGTCACGTGAGTTTTATACACCATCACTTCCTGTTCTCTCGGTAGATAACAATGGTCTACTGTTACCTACCTTGAAAGATGGACCTCAGTTTCCTCGACGGCAGATGAAGGCTGGACTCACGAACGGGTTATCATTCCTGCTGAACGTTGACCGAGATGAGTACTACTGCACCTCATCAGATTCGATTGGGTTTAGGGTACAAATTTTCATGTTTTTATGACTGTTTAGTTCATTTGGAAAGATTGCATTTTATAAGTATTCTGCAGATGGCCACTCATCCGAATTTCGAGGTGGGTAGGATAGCTGATTTCGGGATCAGTCTGAAACCAAAGTCGGAAGTGTTCGTGGATTTGACTCCTGAGATCAGGATGGTTGACCAGGACGTGTTTACGATTTCTCTTGTGAGTTTTAAATTGGCGAAGGCGGTCACTGGCCGATAATGCATATTGCTGATATCTAGTCATTTTTTCAGGATAAGCGGAGCTGTTACAAGACGGGTGAGTACAAGCTGGCCTA
>JAQIXX010004193.1:0-17008 GCA_034700605.1 Willowsia nigromaculata
AAAATGTTTATAGAACATCCTGATGCGGCACGGGATCTTTGCGGATGTTTTGTTTCTTTGAAATGATTTCCATATTTCAAAACAAATGGGAGTTATGTGTCAACAAGAATACATGTGACGTAAAAAACTTACACTTACAATAGAGATAATCGTTTATACTATCATATGAAATGCTATACCTACAATGAAACCCAATATTTTCTACTAATTACCATATTAGAGCATGTTATGTTTTTCTGCAAAACAGTAAATTCAATATTCTTTTTCTAATTGTTTTATCGTATAAATTTACAGGTACTTTTCCCGCTTTAAAAAGAGACATGCTTTTTTTCTAAATTGCACATAAAATATGTTTGTATAAACGTTATCTGCAGAAATCATTAATTTTATCAATTATTAGCACGTAGATAGCTTAGAGAATGCTGAAATCAAATGACAAGTTACACTAATCCTTTCGGTAATTACTGAAAGTTTAATTATGCAGCACTAGTGTAACATGACATATTATATTAATATAAATACAGTTTAATACCACATTATTAAGCATTTTTCTTAGTAATTTCTATAATGAGGAGCAAAACATTTGTTTATAATGAATGGCATTTAGTATCACTTGATCTGTAAACCATTAGGCGTTAACTTTTTGAATATTTCAAGTTCGGAAAGTCAAGTCGGAATATTCCTAATTTGTAAACATAATCATTGGCGTAATGGCCCAAACCAGCTAAATAATATACGCGTAAATTGGAGTTTGAGATTGGATTCTAATTACATAAGTATTCAATATATTATAATTATGGTTGTTATTGGTACGATACCTTCAAAGTTCATTACAGCATTAACGAATTAGAAAGCAAATTACATCTAAACATTAGAATAATTTCGCCTAGGCAGGATCAATTAATAATTTTAAATCAACAAGTGAACATTTACATTAGGATTACAAAAATTTACGATTAGTTAATCTTCAAAGTGTCATAGAGCATTTTGAAACAATGATTGCTGCAGTGAAGCAAACAAATATCTAATCGGAAGAGAATAAAGTAGAACCTACCTGCTTCCTTCTTCTTATAAAATTCAAATATAAAATCTTTGCAGTAATTAGATGACAATGTAATTATATTTAATCAAATTAACGCATACTCAACATTAGCCTTTAAAATAGTTTGGGAACTTGGATATATTCTTCTTAGCAATCACAATATACTAAAAAAATTACTGAATGTAATATTACTAAAGCTTTTATTGATTGCTGTATTCGATAAATGTTGGATTTGGTGAATCATCTAATTACAAGTGCTATAAGTTTACATACATTTTTATATATAAGACATGCAAATTATTAATACCACTAACATAGTACATATTAATGAATTTACAAATCCTGACCATACAGTCAGGCACGTCATGTTGACTCCTAAAATTCATCTAAATGAAGGTAGGAAGGATTTGGTGGTGTTGCACAATATACCTCAATTATTGAATTGGAACCTCTTAAAGAAGAGTATGGCGACTGACCATTTTCTAATATTTCAGAATTCTCGGTAGTTGGATCATTAAACTTCTCATGAGCAGTGGCTTTTGTATGTCCATGATATTTATTCATCATGCCCTCAAATGAAGCTCGAAGGGTACCAAAGTCAGGTCGTAAATCAGGCAAATTTTCCCAGCAAGCAATAATATTTGAGTATCTGGACAAATAAGTATTTGCCACAAGTAAATATGATCATATGCTCTAAACAAATATAGGTAATTTCAGTAACGGGATTTCTATCAAGTGATTTGTTACATTTCTGGTGTACTGTACTCAGGCCTCCCCATTCGAATGCCCCCTTTCAATCCTTCCACAAACTCATCGTTCCATTGTTCATTTGGGAACGGAACATTTCCCAAAGTAAATATTTCGTAAAGAGTAACGCCATAAGCCCACACATCTGATTTGGTAGAAAATGTAAGCGTTTCGAGTGACTCTAAAGCCATCCACCGCCATGGCAGAGGTGTCTAAAATATTAATTATAAACAATAATATGTTTTTGTTAATGTTTAATTGAGTTTGGTGCCACACCTTAGACTTTTTAACATAGTTGGAATTTTCATAGAGCCGCTTGCTTAGTCCAAAGTCAGATATCTTTGCGGTTTTCTCAGAGGTCAACAACACATTCCTTGCAGCCAAGTCGGCGTGTATAACCTAAAAATATTCATATTTTTTGCATCCGACATGTAATGTAAACCTAGCACTGAAATAGTTTGTGGTCTCACTGATTTGTGCGATAAATACTCCATTCCTTTTGCAATTTCACTAGCAAACGATATTAAATCCATTGTGTTTAATACTGTTTGGCCACCGGAATTTGGTGGTTGAAGGCTAATGTCAATTTGTTGATTGGCATTTATCAAGGTAACAAATGCGGTTCTTGACTTGACCAAAAATTTGTCAAGACTTCCCAAGTTGCAGATGTCAGTAGCAATGTAAATTGAACCTATGATATAAAAGTGATTACAATAATAGGTTGTTAACCTCGTATGTTTTTTAAACTTACGATGTTTTATTCCATCTGTACAAACTCCAACCAAAGACAGGAGGTTCTCGTGGTTTCCGATGTGTATCATTATTTTTACTTCTGATAGCATTGACTTGAAAATAGTTATATTTGTAGATGGTTTTGGTATTTTTAAAGCCACAGTTTTTCCTTTAGATATAATTAGACCACGAACTACAAAAGCGTATTCTCCAGATCCCAGCAAATTATGATCAGAAAACGCTTAAAGAAAAGATTCCATTAATAAAATTTAAACTCATTTTATCTTTTAAAGTACTCGAATTTACATAATAACTTACTAAATTCTAGATCATCTAGTGATATTTCGAACTCCTCTTTATAAGGCATGAAATCTATAGTTTCTGCAGATGATGCGTTTCCTATAAGCTCCTTATTCCCTTGAAAGAAATCTTCAATCTCTCTATCGGTGAGATTTCTCTTTTTTTCTTTTGCCTTTTTGTATTTCCGGAAGAAATGACACGATATGCCCACAATGATGACAAGGAAGATAAAACCACTGATGGATGTAGAAATAACGGCTGTTTGGATGCTAACTGCGGGCTTCTCTGTAATATTCAAGTACAACTTATAATTAACTTAATTGCTGCACTTATTGGAAGCAATAAGGAAAGTCATTAAATGTGACATACCGGAAATGACGACACGATATGTTAGCGTAGAATTTCCAAGAACATTAGAAGCGACGCAGGTGAACTCACCATCATACTTGTAGCCGATAATACGAGGAAACTCAATGTAACTCTCTTTATTTGTCCCAAATCCGAGAATTAACTCAGGGAGTACATCAGTTGTAACGCTTTTATTGAAGTACCAAGTATATTCTTGCTCTGGTTCAGCCTTTGCGAGGCACTTTAGACGACGGTTTATGTCACCAATGTAAAACGTTTTGTTAAGTGTCTCTCCAATTTCAATCATTTGAGGTTCCAACAGATCTAATTCAGTTACAACTTAAATGCTTTACATGTAAAAATTCAATACTATATTTAACGACAACTGTAATTGTTAAGTTCGATTAAGATTCGTTGCAAAAAAATTATTTTCCACTGTGCTTTATGGGTCGTGGACCCGATAGGGCAATATAGATTGCCAATTTTGAATGAAATTTAAAAAATAATATATTTGGAGTTACTTTACTTACGCTTTATTTCAAAATAACGTGCCGCTATAACGGTTTCTGTGGAATTTCTCCAGCTCGCATGGCAATGTACAGCGATTACATCAATTGGGAATTTTATTTCAAGTTTGAAAATATAGTTAAAATCCAGGATGCGCTTTGGGTTTTTGTCGTCATGAGATATTTTCACGCTGTGTTTTTTTCTGTTCAAAGTGCTTCGGGAACCATTGGAAAACTCAATTTCGAAAATGACAAAAGGTCGAAATAGTGTCTCTAAAAACTCACACCTTATTACAGAAGTGTTGTTGGTGTACAGAATGTCTGGTACATCGTGAATTCTAACTAAGTCTTCGTTAGGTATATTTTCCCAACTTGAATCTAAAACAGTACATTTGTCAGTTTCACAAGTAATTGTTGTATCTTTCTTGTTAAATTTTTTAAATAAATAGTACTTACATAATTGTTGATCGAGAGATTCAATGATTTCCATTTCTTTCACAAATAATTTATTAATTTTGCATTTTACAAGTCCAATGGGATAAGCCGCAAATTCTGCTTTGCAGTGTTTAAATTTTCCTCCGACAGGACTGAAGCATTTTGGGTTTGTGCCTACTCTATTCTTAGCAAAATCACTAACATTTTCGATAGTATACTTTTTAATGAAATTGAAAGCTATCACATCTCTAGCAACAATGCTTTCCAACTCAAGGTAACTAATATTTTTAAAATATGGAAAGTTACACTCTACTATTTTCTTGTTTTGGTCTAGTTTTAATATGGGTGGCAAAATAAACTCAAACTGCCATTCCTTTAAAATGCTACCTTCTTTATGGCCAGTTGAGTTTTTAATGCAGTATACCTTTCCTTGTAGTTGCGTTGTTTCTTGAAAAAGATGAGCATATATTTTTGATACTAATATGTTGCCCTCAAATTTATACGAAAGACTGAGATTGTAGGCGCTAGTATAAATACCTATATAGTCTCTTCCAAACACAAAATTTTGTGGAATCTTGCTATCAGCCAAAATATTTGTGTAAATACTTGTTTCATTGATTTCAAATGCGACTTCTTCATATGAACTTGAGCACTTTAACTCAATGAATTGATCAGAAAGTACCGAAATTTTCTGAATGTTTGGCAAAGCCTGCAAATTTTCAGCGGATGAGGAGTATGCGTTGAGTCTAACCATTGATGTATTTTGCTTGCAGATATATTCACCTTCAAACACTTTCTCGGACAAAAATCCTAAATAAGGTTGGTATGATAGGGAATTGTCATACTGTTGAACAGGTACTTCTATTCCCTACACAAATTGTGATTTAATTTAAAACAGTTATGGCCATCATCAAAAATAGAACTTATAGTAATCTAGTTCACATAAAGTTTGTCAAATCTTACAGACAAATTTTTGCGATATAGCGTCACGTTCATCTTAGGGTTTGCAGTCAGACAAGGTATCCTTTTTGTGTTCCACAAATATTCCGTGCTAAGTACTTGCTGTGGTGGAAACAAGGATGTATCAAGATGTCTAAATATATGTATTTTAGTACTTATTGCTGGATTCCCAATTTTGTTACATGAAAACTGCAAAGCCGCACTTATGTCATCAGAAACAACACAGGAAATCATTACAGCAAATTCTGACCCTTGTGCTCTAGCAACTACATTATATGTGACCGGAACTGGCCGGATATCCCTTTCCTTATAATATGAACCTGTGACACTCCATTCTATTGGGTATGCAGCAGCGCAGGTAACTCCAATGTGTGCATTACGTTTTGTTCTCGTATAAAAGTACTTGTGTGTTTTGTTTGTGAGGTTAAGTTCTACCCAGCTGTATATCCCAACATGATCAAAATGGAGTCTTGGAGATGAAAGTTTAGACTTATTTGCTAATCCTTGTTGAGAAATAGAACAAAGTAATATAGTTGTAATTTTTACTATAAAAACGTTTTCGATTCCGATCATCATTTTGGAAGGCTGAAATATCTTTAAGGCACTTTTAAACGCGAAACAATTAACACGAATGTCAATGTTTTCTTTGCACAGAAAGTAATATTATATCAAGCTGGACATACGCCCTTTGAATTAACCAAAAACTTTGACTAATGTACATAGGTAGATTACTAAATACTTTGGTTGTGGACCGCAAACAAGTTGAATCCATAAACTAAATGAAATACTATAAATACAACATATGAAAAGCATACATGTCACATTATAGTACAGTTATACCGTACAGCACTGCAATTTTAATTAATTACCCTAATGTAATAGAAAAGCAAAATTGCTATATATAAAGTTAGCACGTTACACTTTTCTAGTACGGCACCACTAAATAATTACAAAACCTCAATGAGGAAAAACTGTTATTTGTGGGATTGTATGGGAATACGGAAGTGGCCACTCATCCGGTAGCAAAATCTATCACAACTAATCTATACCGTAAGGCTTGTGGTAACATTATTAAATATGTTTGAAAGAAAACATGAAACAACAAACGTCAAAATAATAAGGTATTCGGGTGTATACAAGTACCAAAAGTTTTGAATAATGTAAACATACATGTAAAACCTTTTCGGATTTTAGCCATCATGGAATGATAAGGCCAAACGTAAACCATTTGCGACGATTATTTGATTATTTGACATTTATCGTAAATTTATACGATCACTAAAATTCTAAAGACCCAGTTCTAGTTGTCGATTATTAAAAACATCCTAATTGTAAAAGTTAATAGAAACTTTGTTCACCAGACAGACAGATAGGACAAAGCGAAATTGTATGTTCAGTAATGATCACTCACATACGCATATAGAATTGACACAATGTGAATACGAAGAAATTTTCAAAATACTAATTAAGACTTTATGATTAAGCATAAGATATTTTAAAGAGAGTCAGCATCAGCATAAAAAGTACGCGTGACATTTCACACAAAATTAGTGTTTATTTTTTGTCTATACAACATATTTTTAATACAATCAGTGTCTATTTTTAGCCTTGTCTTTTACTTGTCTTCAAGTGATGGACTACCAACACGGAATCCTCTTTATCATCAATAAATAGTTGATTGATGCGGCATTGGAATCCCACCGTAGTCTTTCGGTTTATTTCTAATCACAAAGGATGAAAGATCGTCCAATAGAGTTCTAAACACAAGCCGGCGAGTGAGCCCGTTTGCAGATAATCGTTACTGAGGAATTCCTCCTTAGAATAAACATTATCAATGTCTGGGCAACTATTTTTAAAATCCCACCGTAAAATTGAAAGAAAGCAAATTAAAACCAGAATGCAGAAAGCACTTATTTGTTGAATAAATTTATATACATATTCATATTTTTGTTGGTTTTGTAGCAGAGTTGTAAAACAGTATAGTGATATAAATAGTTACTATAGTCACAATTAAAATAATAGAGGATGATTTTTGTATTATAGGATTTCAAAAATATTGGCTCTAGCTTCAATATTTTTTAATTTCACTACTGTGAAAATATTTTAAATTTTTTAAAAAACCATTTGGCAAGCTTTTGGGAAGTTTAGAATTCCACACATAGCTCAAGCTAGCATTATATCAATGTCCAATAACGGTTTAGCAATATGAATTGCAGAGGATATTCAGAAATACTACTAGCAATAGTAACTACAACATTTCACATGAGTGAATCTAATATACATCATAAAGTTGCTCCGAGAATTATCATAGGCAAGGATATATCAAAACAATGGACCAAACTAAATGCAACATATTTTTCTGAAAACGTGATTTACACAACCTTACGTTATCAGAGTTTTGCTATATCGTGCAGCGCCTTTGTCCCAATTAAGTGGATCATAAGCGGTTTTGTTTCTGAAAAAATAGATTTTAATATAGATTCACAAATAATAAATGGTAGTACTTTTGTGATTCATTTGGTGTCTAAATTACTGGGTTTGAAAGCGTGTTATCGTGTGCGCTGCCAAAAAATTGGAGACCAAAACATATACGATGAGATATACGTATTTCACAAGCCAAGGTTGGAAACCCCCTTTTCATCCGAAGTTAATTTAACATCTGTCACCGATTCCAAAGTTATTCCATGTCTAACAACGAATCCCACAGATAAAGTGTTCTTGTATGTACAGAATTCTAAGGTAAGGAATAAAAAACGTTTATTTCTTTCAAAAAATAATATATGCCTGAGTCACCTAAGATTTTGTGTTTTCCTACAGGGAAACGATCTATTGGTAAACTCATTCGATAAAACACTTACATACAACCCGACGATAGGATTTATCTCTGGGAGCGTATTTGAAGGGAACTACATATGCAAACAAAACATAAACAAAAGGCACGTAAAGGTAAATATTAAGGCTATTTCCACGGGAAAAAATAATTACCATTTTCTGCCTAATGTAGATAAAGTGAAAGTGTTTTTTGAAGAAGCTATTCAATTAAAATGCTATGAGTTATCAGGCGAACCAATCAAAGTAATTATTGATGAATCTAGCATTTATATCAGTGAGTTTAGCATAGATGATAGCAACCCTAGTACGGTAAAGCATGTAGGAAAATTTGCAACAGAGAAATTTTACTTGAACATTGTGTACAAAACCAACAGAAACGTATCTAGAGCCGAAATGTTCGTTTCACTTAATCAAAACGTTTCAAGGATACAGGGAAAGGCATACTGTGTAAAAAATATGTCAGGCAACACCGAAACAAAATATTTGAAGGAGTGGTCGTTTGAGTTTATTTTGCAACCTTTTATTTACATAGACCATTATGGGAAAGCTGTAGAGTGTTATACTCATGAAACTAGTAATGCGATTGGTATCCAAAAACGAAAACTTGAGATAATTTCGCTTTCTAATGCATTTGAATTAGATTTTGTAAAATCCCACATTAATAACAAAAGGTTTTTGAGTAAATTTGAACAAAAATCCTTTCCAAATGTTTGTCGCCGTGGATTCACTGTAGAAAAAAACTGGGCGTGTAAAGTAGACAGTTTTCTAAAACCGGTTGGAATTGTAAGTTGCAAAGTACATGGGTTAATGAAAACTTGGGACCTTTTGGAGTCACTTGATAAGCGTATATGTAAGTAAACCGAGTTGCTGAAAAAATTCAAAGAACTGACGAAAACTTAATGAATGAATGAACTCTGTTTTGAATTCTTGTTCAGACACCAGTTGGACACTAATACCAACACAGGAGTTAGTAAGAATACACAGCGTTCCAAAACAGATATATACAAACAACACATCAGAATTTGTGTGTGAAATGTTGGCAACTGTATTTCAGTCTCAAATAACTTTTGAAATTGAATTTTTAAATAAATCTCGTTATCTAGTAGAACCTAATACTTTTCCAAGCAATACTTCGCTTGATCTAAACCATCCTAAGTACATAGGTCCTTTGAACTTGATATTTAAACTTCAACTAAAGCTTCCCCTTTATGCTAAAAAAATTCATTGCGTTGCAAAGTGGTGGAATTCTACAGACACGGTGATTGCCTCACGCTCATTTGAAACAAGGAGTAAGTTATTAGAAGAATGCATTGTTTTCCTTTCGATAAAGTTTATGAGTTAAGTCTACTTTTTAGATCTCTATAAACCTGTAATGTACAATGAAGAACAATTTCGAGGAAAGACTGTTGACCAAACGCTTTATGTGGGTGACCCCAACAACCGACTTAAGTGTCAAGCGCATGGCGACCCTCAGCCCACATACATTTGGTATCGCGAAGGCGTTATTGCTACAGATATGTTCCCAGATCTCACGACCAGTCAAAGTAAAACTGGCGAGCATTTCCTGGAATTTCCTAACATTACGTTGAACGCGAAAGAAATTTTTGAAGGAATCTACACCTGTGTTGCAACAAACATTGCTGGAAATGCAACATTATCATATCGGGTGATTATCACAGGTAAAATGTAATGTATTCCTTATCCATTAGTCATTATTATATTTCAACCTTTCACTTTTCAATTAATTGTTAATATTTTGATATTAGATCAGCCCATTAGTAATAACTTATGGAATTCCGTGTCAATACCGGTAGTTGTGGTTTTTGTGCTAGCTGCGGTCGTTACTCCATCCGTCATCTTCTTACGGTATAAGAACGCACAAAAAGAGTCAAGAAACCTTACTGACAAGGAAGTCTCTGAGTTTTTTGGCGGATGTCCAGAACTGGGAAGCCGATCAAATCCAGATAACTGTGACTTATTGCCTTATAATCCCGAATTCGAAATTCCTTTCAGTGATCTACAATTTGGTAATTTTTTTATAACACGTAAACAATTTTTAACGTACATATAAATGTGCTGTGCTTTATTTAGAAACTAGAAAATTCACAATATATGCATTATTTACAGTTCAAGTTGCATCAAAATATGGAATAAATGCTTACAAAACTTAATGTTTTCAGCACTAAATGACGAAAGTTTACTAGGCTCAGGTGAGTACGCATTTGTTGTTCGGGCTGTAATAGTTTCGAAAGGGCTGTCAGTAGCCTTGAAAATATCCAAACCTTCCACAAACGTGACTCTTTTTAAGTCGTTACTGTCGGAAGTGAAGATTATGATGTATGTGGGGAGTCATGAGAATGTTATGTCGTTGCTCGGTGTTTATACTAATGGAATAAAACAACGTAAGTGAATGTCGACTTTATCATTATGGTACGATAAACGTGTCGCTTAACTTCAAATTGATTTTGCTCCATAGGTGCAATATACATAGCGACAAATATTTGTGAGCTTGGAAGTCTCCATGGCTTTTTAATAAAGTCGAGGCCAACATTTATAAATCTCATTAACGCTAATCAACAAATCGATATGAGCATTCAACCAATATTGTCGTATGAAACACAAAGCGCGACCACAGTGGACCTAATAAGATTTGCTTGGCAGATTGCAAAAGGAATGGAGTATCTAGGCCACAAATCTGTAAGCACTTCAATACTTGTAATGCATAAATATAGAGAATTAGTAAGTTGAATGAACTTGGGTTGAGTTTATTTTACTTTCATTAGGTGATTCATGCTGACTTGGCTACAAGAAATGTTCTGTTAACCGCGAACAAAACCGCAAAGATTTCTGATTTTGGATTAAGCAGAAGGCTGTATGAAAGCACTAATTATGTTAAAAAGTCAAAGGTGAGGTAAATAACATTAATGTAATAAATATTCGTAAAGTATTTAACCACTATGAATAATATGCAAATAAATAAATATAGGCTCCATTACCATGGCGATGGATGGCCGTGGAGTCCCTTGAGACTTTGACATTTTCGATTAAATCTGACGTATGGGCCTATGGTGTGACCCTCTACGAAATTTTTTCTTTGGGTTGCATTCCTTTCCCAAATGAGCGATGGAACCGTGAGTTTGTAAAGAGGTTAAAAGAAGGTTTACGGATGGGTCGACCGCAGTACAGTACTTTGGAAATGTATACTATTTTAAAATTTACGATAGATTACTTCAATACATGAGTTGAGTTGATGATTAATGTAAAAACACTTAATGTATTTTATGCATTCACTTTAGATATTCAAGTATAGTGAGGTGCTGGGAAAATTCTCCAGAGCTTCGGCCTGACTTCGGAACTTTTCGTGCATTCTTTGAGGAGGAACTCTACAAGTGTGCCAATCAACCCTGATCCATAAAGGATTTTCGTATTTTTATTTGTCTTACTCATTAAAGCATCTGCTTCTATAAACTTAAATATTTATATTAATTTTAATTTTTGTAAGAAATTTCAACGCACTTAAGGAAACTATCATCATACATACTTGTAAATGGTAAAGCATATCATATTTTTGAGCAAAACCATGATCAATTTCTTTAAAATACAAAGATACAAAGTCCTTTATAAATACATAGAACAGCCATCCGGTTCAAGTATGCAAGATTTCAGGTTACTACAAAAAACTCTACCAGCCGAAATATGATTCTAGTGTTAGTGGCCCCGGTGTATCCTTGTTAGTGGAAAGGTTGTTCATGCATGCAAGAAGTAAATTGATACACTACGTTTTTTGATTCCAAGTGTATTATATACGAGACTAGGTCATTTTAAAAATTGCTAAAGATTATTTACAAATACTCCTAAATCAGTTTATTAGCTAACTGTGCATTATAAAAGTTTCCCACTAGATATACAATGCCCATACACATGTCCAATTTTGCATTCAAATTTTATAAAAGAGGTGCCTTTGAAAGTAAGAAAATATACATAATAAACACTCACTTAATTATTTATTATGGTAGATTAAACATTTTATTACAAAAATATCGTTATTTCAATAAGTAAGAATCAAAATTCAATTTTTGAGTTTAATTGTATCGTATTGTTATAATCTTCCTGTAACTATTTCAAATTGACCACTTTACAAAGGAATTTTTCAACCGAGAAACGAATAATCCCGAATAAATACATAAAAAGCAGCATGACCCAGAGAACCCGAAAATTAGATACGTTGAAAGCCGAAACAATTGTGTCATCCACGGACTTGTCAGCGCTTTCACCCATCATGATATATTGGTGAAGCACATGTGTGGAAATATTTTTGTTTGCGATACTTAACATTTCGGTTTTATCGAAGCCTGCATTATAAGTCTGTAAATTTAATAGGAAATTATATAAATAATATTGGTAGTTATATATACCATAATCTACAATATAAGCTAGAGTTCGTTTAAACTTTGGAGAAAATAAATCGGCCTTTTTATCCCACCACAAATGCATTTCTGCAAATTCCTGACGTTTCTCTTGTTTTACCTTGTCGTATCCGGCAATTAACAAAGCTGCGTTCCACCATAAACGACTGGTTTTTTCTTGATTATCAACCGAGACCTCTTGCGCAACGGCAAATTGCTTTGGTTCAAAGCAACTTTCTCCTTTGCCTGGAAAACTTACACCTTTAAAACTACATTCAAAAAAAGAGATGGCACCAAATTTGATCGCTTCTGCACGAACAAATCTAAAGCTTAAATATCCTTGATGTTCAAACCCAATTAGTTTTGGTTGAGAATTTTTAATTCCAAATTTAGCATTCCACTGTCCCTTTTTCATAATTTGTATATCATCCACCATTACATGTAACAAGTCATTTCTGAATATTTCCTGCAATGTTTCAGGAAGATGACTATAAATTGTTTGTAATGCAAGTGTCGCGAAAATTTCAAAACTATACATCTGCGTAAGAAACACACAAGCAACTAACCAAATAACGTAAATGTGAAAGTTTTTACGAAGATTCAGTGACTTCTCTGATATACCCTGACTTATTAGTGATGCAAATAGTACATAGGATATATGAAAAGTATTGCTTGAATTTGAAGAAAGTTTCATAATGTAAACTAAATAAGCACTCAGAATCATTAATGCAATCCATACTGGCCACTGAAAAGGAGAAAAAATTATCCAAAAGTCAAAAATCCTTTTTTTGCTGTATAAATGCTCTTCCCAAATGCTAAAAACAAATCCTTTGAATATGGCTCCAAATGGTGTAGCTAGTCTAACAGAGTTAAATTTTGATGTTCTTAGAGAACTAAATATCGGTTTTGCATGGTTACGATAAGATAGGTTGCTATTTGACAGTAAAATCTTTGATATACAGCCTATAAATTCAAGCTTTAACTTTTCATTTTGCGTCGATTGGGTAAATTCAGAAGGGCAAACAGGTTCTGATGTTTTTGCTTTCCTATTTTCAGACTGATCGAATCTAAGAAATTGCAAAATGTCTTCCCTCGACTTAAATTTCCATTTCATTTTTATGAACACATTAGCGGAATTTGAATGGTCATAGCCCATCTCGGTCATGCATAGATTTTCTTTGTAAATTAATGGTGGTATTTGGAAATAAGGCTTAACCATTGTGTATACTTCAAATTTATCAATATCTAGTAAAATTGTCACAAAATTTCCGTCAAAACTAGTTCCAAATTTCCAAGTACCAATTAGCTCTGATATGTACGGCAAAATTCGGTAGTATGTACGAGCTTCCTGATAAAACGAGTTCCTTCCGGTTACAAACGTATTATCTAGGCCGATATATGTTATCGTTTTCTCCCGACCTGTCGGGTTAACAACAGTAGGTAGTTGAACTGTACATCTTTGCACATATCTGTGAAAAGATTTATCTGCAACAATTGGTAATTTTAAATTCCGAAACCCAGGTGCAGTTACGAATGAATGATTCCAGTTTGTTTGTAGAACATGACAATCTCTTGTAAAGCACCATCCCATCAAATTGTTTTGAAAAAAATGAAAATCATCTATTGACCGGACAAAATGAATTGTACATTCTAAAAACAATAAAAATGTGTTTTCAAATGCTGGGTACGTTGCAGAGAGGATTGGTTGAACAATATTTTCCATATTGAAGCTTCAAGATTTACACGTAGAATAGTAGTTCCAAGAAATTTGTTTGAACATGATAAAATTCAATACCATTTGTTAATGGTGTAACACGAAATGATGAAAAAAGCTTAAGTGGTACTTGCCGAAGCACACGCGTAAGACTTTACAAACACTAGAAACAAGTAAAATCTTAATAATATGGATCAATATATTTTGGCCTGTGCTTTTAATTTTAGTTTAAAATGACAAGCTAAGACTTAACTGTTATCTATTTTGAGACATCATAAGACACACGCAGTCCCTCAAAAATATTGGAAGTGCTTGTAAAACTCGTCAAACCTAAAACCATTAAAATGTGTCTTCATCAATTCACATTGATTTGATGATACTTCTCTGGACTACTTGTGATTTTCAATTACATTCTTGTCAATGTAAAATACTTTCAATTACAACCTTAGTCAAAAGTAAAGATATTTTTATTTATCTGAATGTCACAACTATGTTTAGTACTAAAATTTACAAATGATGGCTCACTTTTAAGCTCTTGTTCTCTTCTTTTAAATATTGAGTTGGTTGGGTAATTTTGTAATAGTATGCCAACATGAGGCGACATTCCCCAGGCGACTTTCCAAAACGTGTTGTCCAGGTCTTCCACAACCCTGCAAACAATTAGAAATGGGAGTTTTTTAGCCACGTACAGAAAGATGAAAACGCAAGGAAAACAATATACTGATTTTTTGAAACGTTTGAAGAGTAGAACTAAATTGCAATTGCTGTTTGAGAAGGATCCGTCTATTTTATACATACCAGAAGCAAACAAACTACAATTCCTTCATGAACTATTGTAGCAATAAAAATACATGTTCTGGGCTTACGACTGTACACCAAGTGACTGGCTGGTATATCAGTCACGTGCCTTTATTCTTACATCGTCCCCGACTTCTTATAATGTGGTGGGATTGAATTTCAGCCAACGTAAAAGCTTCCAAAAAGTACTTTAAGAAGGTAAAATTAAAATGTTTGGGCTTAGTGTAAGAGACAATATCAAAAACTACCTAGTAAAAGATAATGCCAAGTGGACTTCAATAAATTTGGGAGAGTACCAGCACGCAAATTTTAAAACGGTGTTGTCAAGCCAAAATGAAGGGTATTTTTAAAAACCCTCATGGTATTGTCATGCAAGAAGTTTTTGCCTCTGTTGGATGATTAGTGTATACATGTTTGGTTGTTTTTTCAAACGATGTATAAATTGGTTTATGCTTTGAAGTTATACGATTTTTAAAATGGTGTCTTTACTTTTGACTAGGATAGTAGAACATATAGTTGTCTTCCGTCATCGATAGTTGTGTAATATGAAATATGCTTAACGTATTTGCCTGAAAATTTTTGGTTCTGCTTGATATTTCAATTACACATTTTTAACATTTTTGATAATGAAAACGTTTTCATCATACAATACAACTTATTAACTATTAGTCACCAACCGTTTCGCAATTTAGTAAAAAACATTTGTATCTGCTCAAGCGAACAATTGTCGTAGTGACACTGTTTTAGCTGCTTTCGTTAAAAAGTTAAACAAGTCCATCGCAACATTGTGCTATTTATGTAGAATTGCCGAAGGTCAATAAAAAAGTTATTGTTTTGCTCTTTACTTTATTCCTAGCAAAACGCATTTGGATTTGTTTTTAATATCAAGTTATATTCAAGCTGTACCATATACTAGAATTTGCATAAGAGTTCATTCAGTGTGCCTAATTTCAAAATCTATGTGTAAATAATAATATTATAGACTTTATTTATATTTTCCTTTCTAGTAGAAGTTTGTATGCATAAGCCATATGACTCGTCCAACTGCAGTTAAAATTGTGAACGAGATCTTTTCCCGTAACCATTATATCTATCTGGATCTAGATATAATAACTGCTCTTGTTGAAGTAAAATGAACTTTATAAGAGCAAAGATGCAAAACTGCTCTATTCCAACATTGTACTTGATGTAATCATGCGTAGCAGCTGTATGCAAATGTACTTAATGAAAAGACAATATGAGCGAGCACACCTTTCATAAATATTCTAAGTATTTGATATCTTTAAAGTAGCTTAAACGCTGATTAATTTTTAGCCGAAGTGCATAAGAATTTTTGACAACCTAGTTTTTAAAACATACATACTTAAATCGAAATCAGTTAACATGTTTAATATTTTATCAAAAAATACAGTAGAGTGTTATTTGGACATTGCAATACATCACTGGATACAATCACTTCCATAATGATAAATTCATGGTTTTTGTTAAATTGTAATACGAGCAAATACACAGATCTTTGGGATAGCTTTTTGTTAAAATGAACATTGACATGATTGCAAAACAAAAGGAAATTTCTATATTTTTCATCTTGATACAAAACCTTGGCATAAAAAGGTCACCCGTTTGTTCTCAAAACACAATAGAAATTCAAATCTAATGTTTCTCTTAGGTGATTGTACTTAACTTTTCAATTTTCATTGTCTCAAACAAATCACAATTGTGTTTTCATTTTTGTCCTAGAAATAAAATGTTGCTAAATCCTTATGTATATGGGGTTTAATTAATTTTTTAAACTAAAAGGCCCTAATAGTAGCTTCATAACGTATAAAACTATATTAGCCTTCAAAAATGAAGCTACTTCTAGGAAAATCCACTATATTTTATGGTAGCTTAGTTCTATGTCTTTTAATTGGGTCATTATTGCCTCAGGCCTTAGCAGAACCTAAGCACAAGGATGATGACGACTCTTCAGACTCCTCGGATTCTTCTGATTCCTCGGACTCGGATGATTCCTCGGACTCGGATGATTCCTCAGACTCGGATGATTCCTCAGATTCGGACGACTCAGATGATTCCTCGGATTCGGACGACTCGGATGATTCCTCAGATTCAGACGACTCGGATGACTCCTCGGATTCAGATGACTCGGATGACTCCTCGGATTCAGACGACTCAGATGACTCCTCGG